>JAQFXM010008614.1:0-10455 GCA_034693345.1 Entomobrya multifasciata | reverse complement strand
CATACAGACATACAGACATACAGACATGGTATACGAAATGAACAAGTAGTACGAAGTACCTCGCACTACTTAATAAAACCCAGATTGAGTAAAAACTAGCTAAACGGAAGGAATTACTAACATGATGATAAATACATGAATGCATCTTGAAAAACGAGCGATTGAGAGAATGTTTACTTTTTTGACTTTCACTTGACTTAAGCTTCATCGCGCATTTGAGCACTGGTAGCAGTCTTTCTCTCTTAACTTGTCAGAGAATGTATCTCACATTTGTATAATGTTTTTAATGTGTAGTTTTGCCAATCTGGTCCAATGAAAATGTATATACAAATCGTTGGGGCTGACGCGTTGGTGTAAGAAAAAAAGTTAAAATATTTTAGTTATTGCGTTCATGAGTATGACCTCATAATAAACGGAAAAAGATCTGTCTACTTTGCTGTCGAATGGATAAAAATCCTTTCTGTCAACGCACAAGTGGCAACAAGCCATATTTACAAGACACGACACAACATTTTATTTTTTCGTGAAAATATTATTTTGTTCTTCAGATTCTCTCTATGTACTTTTCTCTTTCACAAAAATCCAATCCCAATTTTTATATTTAATCCGATAATAAAAAGGGAACGATTGCACTGTAGGTACATTTATATTCCTGTATAACTTGGCTTTTAAATCACTCTCTCAGATATCCCACACACACTTTGTGAAGAAAAGTATATCGAGAGATTATTTTGTAGGTTAATTCAGGAAAGCTTAAGGAAGCAATGATATCATTGAAAAAAGCAACATCGCATCGCATCACATCAGCGGCATAAAGCCAGTAGCAGGAAAAAATCTCTGTTGCGGCTATTACTCTTCATAGTTTGTACTAAACTTTTTTTTAAATGGACCTTGTATTTAGGATAAACTTACATCCATTTTCTTGTGCTTCTTCACTCGCTAAAAGGAAGCGTTTCAATGAAAGAATGTCTCAAATGGGATTTCATATTAATCTCATTCCTTTTTAAGCCGCTATTCTGCAAGTTGCGCAATAATGTCTACCAAAAATCTATATACCACATATCCACATAGTCTCGGAGAGAAATTTAATATACACAGTTGTTGGTTAAATTTAAGATTAGTAAAAAAAGAAGGAAACATTTTAGTGTACCCATGTATTTTAGATAGACAGACATTGTATTTTATACCAAGTAGTTTTTATGCTTTTTTAAAAGACCTTCCTACTTCACCATTTACCACAACACCATTCATTTGAGAACATAGATAACAGAGAAGAGAGAGAGAGAGACGTTTGACGCATTTTGCTCGTCTTCTTCTCGCCTCTCATTTCACTTCACATCTTCTGGTGACATTTCCCCGGTTCAGTTGGCAAAACGGCTATATTGATATGCTCTCTGGTTGCGTTCTAATGGTTATACGACACATAAAATGCAGCACACATTTATAACATAGTCTTCTTCGTCTCACTACTACTCCAGTTTTTTCTGCCTAGTTTTATCATCATTGCAAGTAGAGAACCAGCATACCAGTTCAGTATTTTCTCTCTTCTTTTTCGTTTCGTATGAAAGTGTTAGCCAAATGTGTAGAGAAGAGAAACATTCCATCCAAAATGTAGGTAATGCTATAGTACAGTAGGTACAGTGAGCTTACATCTCTCTCTTTCCTTTCGCTGTTCTCTTCTCTCTTTTCACTCGTCGGCTCATTTACGCTACATACGACTTGAGACGACTCCATACGACTTTTACATTCAACATTTTGCACTATGCCTTTGCTGTTACAGATTTTGTTGTTGTTGTTCAACACGAGAAGAATCCATAAAGTCTATAATATGTCGTTTGTGTGATGTTTTTTAATGCAAAGGCTTCTTTCGTAGAAAAAATTCTTTTCTTTTTTATTTCTCTCTCATGTTTTTATTCTTAAGCTTTGAAATGAAAATGATTAAAATTCATCTAGAAAATATATGGGTGGTGATGATGGTGGTAGTGTGTATTTGTATATGTGTTTGTGATTAAAAATTATATTAAATTCCCTCCCTGCTTCTTTCCCCTTAACTTGATACACTTTTTTAATGTTTTTTGGCAAATAGTAATAGTTTTCATTTGCACTGTAGTAAGTGTATTAATCCTTTAAAATAAAAGATGAAATCCTTTTAGCCTATTTTCGACATTTTAGACAGACGTATATAAACTACCAGATGCAAACATAAAGCCAGAGTCTCAAGTGAATCAGATTGAGATTGGCCTTAGGGAAACGTCAACCAGGATGGTTTGGTCGAGAGAGAGAGATCATTATTTATTTGATTGTGTCATTAAACGCAAAAGTTAGAGCTAAAACAGGCTGGCGCTACTATGAATACTCACACTGCTCACTGCTCACCATTGGCTCCCATGTTTCAGTCTATACATAATAGAGTTTTTGTATAAAGAAAGCGATTTTTCTAATAAAAGAGATGATCCAGATTGAGGATTTTTTACATGTTCGTTATTTACAACATTGCAAAATGTGCTGATGATGCAGTATTGTAGAGAAGATGTCTGTACAAAGCTTGTGTACACACATGATATGTCAACCATGATTTGTGACTGTATAGATTTGTCTGTTTCGTTTGTGTATTCCCTGTAGCATCATCTCAGCCAGTACAAGTGTTCAACCCTGTTTGTATGCAAAGTATTTTCTGCGTCCTTTACAATCCTATATACTGCAGTCAATGATTCAAACTTACTTGGTATATATTTCACATCTTTCTCTACATCCTTGTTGATCATTGATCAAATCAAATCAGAACCACAGCATCAAGCAAATGCAGTCAAGCTCACAAAATACAATCGACATGATATCAGTAGATCAGTGTACAGGTTTTTTATTCTATGAAAATTATATACAGTAGTTAGTTTCGTATCTCTCTCTCTCCGCAGCGCAGCTTCTGTCAATTTTTGACAGATGGAAAAAAGAGACTTTTGGTTTATGTATCATTATTTTCAGCCCAACAGCGTTGGATTTTGGATGAGACGCCAGAAAAAAAACTGACGCTGCACTGATGTTGTCGTTATAATTACAATTCAATGTGTATTACATTAATAGTCAAGAGCCAATGAATAAATTTAATGGAATGAGTATTCAGGTTAGGAAGATGAACAGTCAAAGTCATCAATCCATAATAAACTCGTGTGCCTCCTTTTATCCTTTTCTGTTGAGTTGCAATAAAGGATACCTGTCCGTTTAGGTTTAAATTGGCTATTTTGTCGAGCAGCAGAAGAAGATGATGATGATGATTATGTCATGGGCGTGGGCCAACTCAAGCCTAAAACTCCATTTTGCTCATTCTACTAATGTATTAATCTATGTACATGGACTCATTCACCTGGGTTATATTTATAAACTTGTGTGTGCAGTGCACAATTTTTTCTTCTTCTTTTATGCTGCCTTTTTTGCCGCATTGAGCAAAAGCAAATCATCACATCTCAAAATCGTCACACAAATCAAATCAGGTTTTAGTTGTTTAAAGGTTAGTTCTTGAAATATATGTATTAAGCAGGCTTTTTTTTGTTTGGATCCTTGTACTCTAGTACTGGTACAAGTACAAAAGTACAAACACGCGAAAAAAGATGCATTTGGTAATCACGGTCACGGATAACCTTCCTTGTCTGTCATTTAAAGTAACACATTGCGTTACGACATTGCTATATATGCCCATGTTTTTAGTAGGTGAGGTGCAAGGTGCAAGTATGCTGGCCTGCCTGGCAAAGAGGAGATGAGGTAGGTAGATTGGTTTGGTTGAATATTTTTTTCTGACAAAAACCTTGACTTCTTCATACAGTGTAACAACCAAATGTATGAGACATGAGGCTGTTGTGTGTGGTATGCACACACGATTTCTACAAAGAAGTGACGCTAAATAACTCTGGTCAGTTTTTTTCTCAGATAAAACGCAATTTTTTGCGAGAAGTTTTGTCGAGAGATACAAGCTTATAATTTTCCAATGATACTAATAATAAAAAAACTTGACTCTCTGACTGGTTCACAAAAGGATGAATGGTTACATAATCGGAAAAGTTATGTAAATAAAGTTGAGAGAGACAGTAGCATCAGGATAAAAAAGTAGATTTTTTCCGTAAGTCTGTCAGCCAAGTGGAGTATTTATTTGCATTGTTATGGAATGTTGATGATGATGATCAGCACGAAAATTAATGCGTAGTAAAAACGAACAACACTTTTCAGTGCACTGGATCTTTGAATAAAAAAATAATTTGTCTGTAAATATAGAACAAAGTCGTCTAATTAAGAAATATCAGTATGACCAACGCTCTGAGAGCATGATACTCTGACCATGACCATGAAGAACATCTTTCCTGTAAAGATAGTCATCTTTTTTTCTATTTTCAACTTAAAACACACCAAACAAAGTTACCAAACATGGCTATAAAAGTTGCATGGAGAGTGAAGCATGTATGTAATGTGTGTTATGGACAAGTACAAGTTTTTTTGCTGCAAAAATAAACATAAACCTGTGTAGCTTATGCAATGCGATACTTACACATAATATCCAACTGCCACTTGTAATGTGGAATGAATTTGGAAATCATGGAGAACATTCTCTTCATTCTGGTTCTCCAGCGTTGAAGCCGAGCTGTTCCAGAGTCCCAAAGCTTCTCCAGCAGCATAGCAGAGAGCTTTTTGCTTTAGGTCGTCGGTGGTAATAAAAAATGCTGTATGTTACACACTACGCCCAGGATCTCTGTGAATTTGAGCTGAGCTGAGCAAAAGCTTTGGCTTGGTTTTGATGATGTTATGCTGCTGCTTCTGCTGCTGTTTCGCAATATGTAGGTCATTCCAAGTCAAGGTATGTAGGTCTGGTATTTGGTAATGCAGATAATATACTCCTTTACTGCCAGAACAGCAATTTTGTGTAATGCGAGAGTATAAAACGCGTAGTTGTGTGTGTATGCCATATGCATGTGTGTATGTTATGTACGTAAGTTTTGATCGATTCATATAATGTTGATGATGATGACGATGATGACGATGGACCATGGAACAAAGAGAAGTATGTGGGTTACAATTATGTGTGTGAATGTGTCGTTTCTTCTCCCAAAAAATTACAAACACGAGTTTGATAGTTTGAGTAGATAGTAGCGAACAAGTTATGTAGTAGCTTCATCGTATCATCATAACAGAAAACAAACCCGCGAGAGTAACATCATCGCAAAAGCAACGTTTGCAAAAAACGATTTAGTACTCTGATGACCCTGAATGTCTGTGTTCAGTGTTGTTGATGCTGGTGCAGATTGTTATAGAGCATGAGAGCATATTGTGTTTTGCAATAATATTATAACATTTTTTTCTCTTCCTTGTTGGTCATGTTTTCAAAGCGAGGGCTTACTAGACCAGGAGCAGAAGTAGTATATTAAAAATACATACATCTGCATACATTAATACATATAAAGTTCTAAACAAAGTAGATTATGCGCTGCGCTGTCAGTTACGCGAAATTTAATACATAATACAATAGCGAAACATTTAAACTTGACGTTTGGCTAGGTCTCTACTCTCCACACAACAAGGTTTTTAATGTAGTGTGCAACGCCTAAAGATTTGGAAAAGGTAATGGCTCATCGTTAAAATCATCGTTGGTTGAATCGCCATTGCACTTCACAATATTTATAGACATTTTTATGATATGCTATGTATAGCTTCTTCTTAGGCGCCTAATTATAATTTTATTGATAAGATACTTTCCAGTTCAGTGCGGATTCAGATGTGGAATCTTCGGTCTCTCATTGAATCATGTTATTGCAAACTGGATAGTTTAAAACTGCATGCTTAACAACAAGTCTTTGTTTTCATTACGATAAAATATTCTGCATTCTTTTTAACCACATTTTTCAGGTTATATAAATAGGATTAGTGATTTTTTGCTGTCTAACAGTCATTTGCTGAGCAAATTACTTTTGCACTTTAACCCCTCTTGTCTTTATAAGGGGATGATTCACGGCATGTGTCTGTTTGTGTACATTTTATTACGTTTTAATGGAGAAAATAACAGAAACAAAATAAAGTTAAATGCTTACAATTTAGAAGAATGGTGAAAATTATAACTGAAAGAAAAATCTTTTTAGGTACACACATTTTTGTAACATAATAATATACTTAGCAAAATGATGCCGATGCCATTAATATAAAGATGCAACAACCTCAATAGCACGCAGCAGCAATAAATAAATTCATTAATTGTCTTACTTTTTATTTTGCTACCATCATCATTATCAAGTTGTTTTACTGTATCTGTATCCATCTGCCTGCACGTGCTTTGGTGTCTTATTTTTCTTTCAAGTATAATGTTTATTGTCATTTTGTGTTCATAATGATGTGCTCACCAACCACTGTCTATAGTCAAATGTAATTATTCCGAAAAGTTAACTCAAAAGCAAAGCCTCTTTTTTACACCTCATCATATTCTCCTTTCTTGTTAATCTCCACAAGTTTGGGTGTTACGTTGTCATTAATTATGTTTTGTATAATGTGCACATGAAAAGAATGTCTTGTTTTTCTGCTGCATAGACATATCAGAGACGTTGACGTATAAAAAATATACGTAATACTATTTTTTCTGCTGAAAATAGCAAAATAACATTTAGGTAATGTAATGAAGGAGATGTCTCTCTCTCTGGTCTCTTTGTATACAAATCTGTCTGTTGACTATGACTGGTGGCTTGGCTTGTACTTGTCAAGTCAAGGCAAACTTCAAGGATATTTTTGCTCATTGTTGCCCTTCCTCCTCCTCTAGTCATCACAATCATCCATAGTCCACAACCACTACTGTAGTATTAAATAGCATCCTCTTTTTTCAAGCACGCATAACAACACACAATGCCTGCCTAATAACTCTTCCATAATAATAATCAGGCATGCACAATCTGTGTGATTTACGTACTATTTACATGCAACATAATAGTCAGTAGAGTAACGACCAAACACAACAAAGGACTTTTTTTGGTGTTGCATGCAATCAAATCTATAATGTATATAGTATGTATACAGAGAAGTAAATGTCAGGGTGCTTTTTGTACCTACACATGTCCGTGTATTCCTTATAACACTAATGTTTAGCGACAGTGATGCAAAAGGTATCATAATTTATTAGTTTATTTATGAGTAATATGAGAATATGGTCACCCTTATGGCAGACCATCATTATTTATTAGAAAATTGAGTGGATGGTTTGTTCACTGGCTTATTCATATCATCAAAAGTATGCATAAGTATCAATATCAAAAATGTGTTTGTTGAAAAGAGCAAAAGAGAAGAGGATTTTATGGAATTTTATTTTTAGACTTGGGACTCATAGATTCATAGCTCAATAAACAATATTTGTCTGTAGGTCGACTTTGGTCGGTTTGTTGTTATAAAAGTGCTGAGTGACTGTAAGTAAGTAAGCATGAGTTTTCGTAATGGTTTTGAAGGTTGAGGTCTTAGTATACTATCGCTATGTACTATCATCATCACAATCATTATCGTCGAGTCGAATCGTTGCCGTCGTCATCATGATCATCATCATCATCACACCAACGCCACCACACAACATATTTTATTCAACATATTCTCTGCTCGTGTTGTTAGCGTCTAAACGTCATGAATGCATAATGATATTATTATCTCTGAATTGAATGCCAATTTGCAGTAACAACATGACAAACTGGATCAATCACAATCAACCAAAAAAATACGAGACTGATTGAATAAAATGTGGGTGATATATGCTGTGATGTTGATGGTGCGGTGGTGTTGAATTGTTGGTGAGATGGTACTGTAGTGGTACCGACTTGCTATCTTATATATTGATATTGACTTGGCAGTAGCAGCGCTGCGCTGACTTTCTGGCTGGTGATGGTGATGAAATATTGAATTTGCAAATATAAAAACAGACGACCTTGCCTTGTCCGTGCACAATAATAGATCAAAGTAGTAAAGCACACATAGTCAACAGTCAGTGAAAAATGTAAGCGTGATGGTGTTGATAATTTCGCTGAATACTGGTTTTATGCATACTCCGCTGCATTTCAATAGGTCTATAATATAAACACAATGTGTACGAGACGCTAAAATTACTATGCACCTTCTTTTCTGTGCCTTTTAAAAATACCTTGCCTATTGTGTACGGACCCGCTTGCGCTTGTCGCTTAATTTACCATTTTTTCAATTATTTTTCCCTTTTTGACTTAACTTGACATTCATGTGACTGGAATGGCATAAATCAAACCTGGGCAGTTGTGTGACCTCTTCATTCTCTTCATTCATTTAGGCTAAAATTAAAGACTGTCTTCACTCGTCTTCATTCACGTGAAGAGAGGAAGGTTACCTGCTTCATTCGCAAAAGCAAGCTCTTCATTCATCTTCATTCACAACATTTTTTGAAACGTTTTCCTTACTATTTTAGCTGTCTTTACGATAAATGTGGCGCAAAAATGTGTATAAAACAATAATGCACTACACATTACATACGTACATTCACAGAAACAGTCACAAAATGTGCAGTTTTGCTGCTGAATTCTTTTAGAAGTTTAGCTGAGTTTTTTTAGAAGTTTGAAGACGACGAAGAGTTTTTCATCTCTTCATTCATTTACGGGACTTAGTGCTTCATTCGTCTTCACTCTTTTCGTGAAGAGACCGGCATCTCTTCATTCGTCTTCACGCGTGAAGAGGCTCTTCACGTGAATGAAGCTTGTGAAGACGCTTCTCGTGAATGAAGACGCCCAGGTATGGCATAAATGCTGAGCCGGGTATACTCCAATCCAGTACACTGCTGTCGTACGGCACGCTGCGTTGCGCTGTACACTTATTTTGCAATGGAATTCTACAACAGTCAGCGATTTTCAAGCTGAAACTAGTTTCCATTGATTGGAAAAATCTACAAAACAAAAATGGTGTGTTTTTTAGGAGCAGTATTTTTTGGAAAACATGAAGTACATGCAAAGTAGTAAAGTTAATGTTTGTTGTTTGGAGATATTTTTTTAGACATTTAGGCATACATCATCATCACAAGTTTTTGACTTGACATTACAAACAACTTTGCTCACTCACATGAAGCTTTTAGAAGTAAAGGTTTTCTCTACCTTTTTTGTTGATGCAGGCGAGCAAGGCAGCGGCACACAAGGTTTTTATTATGTGCCATTGCCTGTCAAAAAGAAGTATAGTACCTAAATGCATCGAGCGCTTGTGCTGTATTCATGCAATTTTGACATTTTCTTGTTCATGGCAAAATACAGAGAGTTGTTTTTGGAAGGTGGAATGTTGTTGCAGACAATATTAAAGGTATGTTATGTGTAGAGAGAAAAGGAAACCGATTTTTTGGGCGTAGGAAAAAAAGGCAGATAGACCGTTGGAGTACTTTTTATAGTGCTTTTACTTCCATCAACATCATCCCAAGCTGAGAAACTAGAAACATACATAGTTCCATGGAAGGAGACGTGTTAAGGCCAAATTTATAATATAACAGTTTGGCAGAAAAGGTTGAAGAGGAGAATGAAGGAGAGAGAGAGAAAATGTTGGTTCTAGGTTATTTGCTTTCAGTCAGCTTAAAATAATATGGTTCCACGCCTGTTCTTCGATCCAAGCAAACTTAGTTTGGGTTTTCGGGCTATTCACATGTATTATGGAAAAGTCAGTGAAGTAAAGAGTATTAATAAGAGAGAGAGAGAGAGAGAGAGAGAGAATGTCGGTGGTGGGTGAGGAGCTCTTTCTGGGGAAAGAATCGATTTAAAAATACATATAATGTAATATGGAGGTAATAGATGGAGAAAGGAAGGAAAGAATGAACTGTCAAAAGTTGTATATGTGCACAATGGGATGCTTTATAGGGCGGTAAAGTTTTATGCCTTGTTTTGATTGACTTTTATGTTGATTTTGTTGGAAATTTGGGATATGGATATATGTATATTAGATAGATAGAAATTTTCTTCCCTGCTAGTCTGGTGCACTGGTGAGTACAGCATATTACGTATGTTTTATGTTTGAATGGAAAATCTATTTTAAGTGGAAGAGAAACAGTGTTTCATGTGGAGGTTATATATTTTTTCTCTGGGACGACGACGTCTCCAGAGAGTGCTCTTTGTCTGACAGAACACTGAAGTCTGAGAAGTTTTCTCGGAGTAATCGTGTTTTTAACGACGAAATAAACGGGATTGACAATGACAACTTTATTTTCATATGAAACATATTGAAATCACTTTTTCTTAGAAATTAGATATGTTTACTTAATTGATTGTTGTATCGACTAGGACCTTAAAAGGCAATTATTTTAAATGAAAGGAAAATGATATCAAAAATGTTTATATTATTAAGTGGCGAAGCCACTTATTAACTTCACGATGTCTGTCCGTCCGTCCGTCTGTCCGGACAATAACTCGAGAACGCATTGACCGATTTGGACCAAACTTGGGTCAGAGGTACCTAGGGTCA
>JAQFXM010008613.1:0-10456 GCA_034693345.1 Entomobrya multifasciata | reverse complement strand
AATTTTGAAATTTGAATTTTCGAAATAAATAAAATGCTCCCATTTTTATTCAAAATGGAAAATTCAAATTCTGTGAAAGGTACACCGAGGAGGACCCTTAGGAGAGTCCCTGTGCAAATTTTTAGAAAAATCCGTCAAGACACGTAGAAATAAAACTGTGCCCTTTAATATTTTCATCTAAAAACCCATGTAACTTGGTAAGTATTCATTTTAGGGCATTGGTGCTTTAGTTAATATTGTTGTACGTGTCGAGATCTATATGATAGTATAATTTGATTTTTGAAATTTTGAAATTTGAATTTTCGAAATAAATAAAATGCTCCCATTTTTATTCAAAATGGAAAATTCAAATTCTGTGAAGGGTACACCGAGGAGGACCATTAGGAGAGTCCCTGTGCAAATTTTTAGAAAAATCCGTCCAGACACGTAGAAATAAAACTGTGCCCTTTGCAATTTTCTTCTCCATTAATTATTGGGCATATGTTGAATTTTAAAAAAAATATTTTTTTGGAAATAAACATTTTTTTACACCCTTAATTCAAATTTGTTGTCGAATTTGAATTTAAAAATTGACACGGATTTTGGATTCACATAAGCTATATAGTAACAGATACATAGTTGCTCAACTTGTTCCTGAAACCGGATGAAACATGCAAAATCAACATACCAATAGCATGAAAATATGTACATATAATCGAAGGTGGTGAATCAGAGGTGGCACTCCTTTTTTTAGCAAACACAAAACAATCTGCATCTTTAATGGTCCATTTTTATGTAAAAATTTTTAATGATTCAGATTTTTAGTAATAAGAAAACTTAATGCGTTATTCGTAAAAGCAGCAGTTCAACGAAACTAACACTGAAAATGTCAGGTTATGACTATTCTTGAGGTTTATATTATTCACTTCATAATTCATTGAACTATTACAAAGAATCAAGTGCTGCAAGCAATTTTTTAAATTGGTGTAGTATAGGCTCATAAGTTAACTTCAATTGTGCGGTTATGTGGTGCAATATGGAGGGATATCTGACCATTTGAATCAATTGCGAAATGCTAGCCGAGTACAAGTTGAACTTTTGTCATGTTAAGTTGTGTAAAAAATATGTCACACTCTTACAATTAAATTAATCATATCATGAACGTAATGAATGCATTTATGTGTAATGTGAAACGAATGACTATTGACGTTCATGGGCTATTTACATTTTTAAAAGCGAAAAGCCGACTTATATCCGTCATTTTTTTAATTTTCCTGATATTTTTCAGAGCCCCATTCTGGACATATTCTAGGGAAATGTATTTAGTGACAATTTTACTTTTGAAACGAGCATAAAATAAGGCATGTTTTACTTTTTGAAAGCTAACTTGAAAGAAACTTTTAATGCAATGTAATAAAGTAAAGCAACCCAGCATTCAAAAACTTTTAAGAAGCTAGATTTGACTTTTACATCACAACCGTTTTTCTATATCAGAATCACTCAAATAATATGTAGGATGTCTAGTTTGTATTTATTGAACCGGATTTTTGCTTGTAAAATAAAAGAGAGATCTCGATGGCTTCGGTTTGGGGAGTCTCTTTGTCTTAAAGAATACAAATGACAAATTATGAGAACTAATCAAGCTATTTTGAAAAATATGACATCCTGTGGCGTTTTACTGTATGGAGTATATTGCGTTTGTATCCGGTAATTTTTGTATTCCAAACGGTAGACAATAAATATTTGAATTTATGTCCTATGTAACTTTAAAAACAGTACACTTCATACCAATCAAAATTTCTTTCAGAGCAACTATAATAATTAATCATAAGCCTTCAACTTATAAGTTAACTGGTTACTTAATGTAAGTAGGCTGTTCTAATTTATAGAGTGACAATGACAGAATTTTAAAACTTGACCAAATCGTTGAAAACGAATATTGCATATTTCTTCAAAAACAATCTTTTTAGTATGAAGGAACAAAAAAATAGCATTATAAATTACTTTACTGTGAAAATGAAAATTAAAAAATCGATGTGACATGAGTATAAGATCTATAAGTTTTTGTAATTAAGTTATTTGAATGGGGTTAATGGTGCTAGCTAGCATACTCCTTTTTACTTGTACTTCTCGCTCATTTATCTGCCTCTTTGCTTTGTAATTATTTCAATTTCAAGTATACATAACTAATAGTAATAAGCATACTTTACTCAACTTCACTGCAATAAAAACTCGAACTTTTTAAAGCACTCAATCCAAACCAATACTCTTCTTACATAACCAGCATGACACTATCTCGCAGAGAAGTGACTTTGGCTTCCGATAAGTCACCAAAAATACACAAAACCAGGAAAAGTTGCAAATTCTGCTACAATTTTATGTGTGGGTGTGTCTAATTCAATTTTCAATTATGTTTGTTTTTATTTTTAAAAACAAAGGATCTACATGAGGCATGGCCAACAAAATATTTTGTTTTGTAATGCATCAGGAAAACGAGATGGATTTCTCATTTATCTATAAAATTGTATTCAGATTTTTTAAATCTCATAAAATCATTATCATTTGGTCTAAAAGACTGAAACTGGTATATGACTGCAGCATTATGCACTACGAGTGTCATCTTTTAAAGTCGTGACTGAAGGTGTGAAAGCGTATACAAATATACTTCCTATCGCCTATTGAAATGGCATTTAAACGTTTTCATTCATTTTAAAACAAAGAAAATTGTGAATGCTTTACTTTAGCTGCATTTGTCTTTCAACCGCTTTGTTCCCTCCGATGATTTCTAATTTGGAGTAAACTTACGTTCTACAGTAAGTTAGCTAGCATAAAAAATGGATTCGATTTATATTTATATTGCAAGTTAGCTTACATACTGTAGAAATGTAATTTACAATTAGCATAAAGTTTATCTTAAATGTTACATGAAGAGTACCTGTTGTAGTTAAGCTAAAGTAGGTGTTATAATCTATTCTATTATATCGGATGGTATAATATGGTTTTTGTTTTAAAACATGTAATAGCTCTCGAATTTGTAATATATCAAACGGGAAAGTTGTATATAAAAGCGGATCCTCTCATGATTCTTCACATTCAACAAACAAACTCAATCTAAATCACCAACAAGAGAACAACAGAAAATCATCAAAATGAACAGCAAACTTGTAAGGAAACTTTAAAGAAAAACAAGAAATTTTAAAATTAACTGTTTATTTATAATGCAAAACCTATATTTCAGTTTGCCATCCTAGTCATCGGGCTTGTCGTTGTCGCAACTTTGGCTGAAGCTCAGGAACCTAAGGGAAGTGTAAGAGAGAAGCGTGGATATGGACATGGACATGGTCACTCACATGGTAAAACAAAATTCGGGGCACACGTATACTAAAAAGTTTTCAAAATACATGTTATCGTAATTATATTTTACTGTTAAGGTCCTGGTGCTGGAGGCGGAGCTAGAGGTCCTGTATATTTCTGCGGATGGGTCGGTTCCAAGATGGGATCATCAGGGGGCTACGGTCACGGTTAATATTCCCAAGCTGACTAACTAAGTTTGTATTCAGAAAATCGGAATATTTTGCAGAAAATTTTATACATACAACTCGTTTGGTGCTACTGAAACCTAATTAATTATCCTCCAAAGCATGGGCTTAATATATTTTTTTGATGTTGGAAATCTTACAAACTATCAAAATAAACATCGATACTTTCGTTGAACATAAATATTTTTCAGCTTGCGAATTTATTTGCATATGTTGGCATATTTATTCCAAATATTTCAAAGGAGCTATAATAATTTTTCATCAACAGCTTAAAATTAGACAATCTTAATTCTTGGACTCATATAGATGCATATATACACCGTGTTAAATAGCAGCGTTGGTTATAAACGAACTCTCTCATTCATTAGTACGGTCATTTGAATGTATTTCATACGTACAGCATTCATTGGGTTCAAAAACTCCAGCAGTATCATCATACCAGCCAATAGTCTGCAGTTCAATGTTTGGCAAAAGGTAGCCGGGTAACGTCACTGAATACTGGAACAGTTTGCAGCCACAGCATATGCACGACAAGTAGGTATAACGGAGCACATAAAAAGCTAATATAATGCAAAACCAGTATATTGAATTAACAATGTTCCATGTTCATTCAAATAAGTACAGCGATGTCAAGACTTAAGACATTAGTATTTTTACTATAACCTTCCTCACTTGTACAGCATATACAAATACTTGGAAAAAAGGTTAGAAAATGTCTATCCTCTCACCATAAAAAAACTGCTAAATTATCTAACTGTCTTCAAAAAGTTTGTATTTAACGACAAAGTGGTATAACGAAAGTTCTCCATAAAATGGCTTGTATTTGTATTGGCCCCATTTCAAGTGGGAAAACATTACTATTAAAACGCTTACAGGGAATTGAGGTAAAAAAGACTTCCTCGATGGTGTATATGTTGATAAGCTAAAAATATATTATGCCCATTTTTGCTAATAGGTAGACGAATCAACTTCAACAGTAGAAACTGTGGGGTCAAATATTGTTCAAGTTCCAAAGGTCGTACACTTTTCAAGTGATGGCACTAAAATGCCCAACAGTCACAATAATACAGGAAAGGAGGATAAAGATTTTGTAGGTGTTCGAGAAGTTGGAGGTTCTATGTCTCCTTTATGGCCATCCTATTACAGTCCTTATAAGCCGGTAATTAAATAATTGTTAAACAATAACCCATTAATAGCATAATTTCATTTATCAGCACTTTAAATTACTAATTTTGTATTAATTGACAGATCATTTATGTGATCGATTCTAGCAACCTATTTCAAGTTTCAATTTCAACTGTTCATCTAATGGAAATATTATCACATGAAAAATTGGTGCGATGTAGAATTTTAATACTTTTAGCAAAGAGGGATTTGACTGATGCCAAGAAATTGAATTTACTAAAGTTTATGATGAGATTGGACAGTATAATTAGCCAGGTTGGTAAGCGCGTAACGCTTATGGAAGCCAGTTCAATAACAGGAGATGGAATAGAAGACATTCGTAAATGGATAGTAGAAAACGCTGCTTTTTCTGCAAGATTGAGTCAAATTGAAAAGGGCATAATACCAATGCCCATTAAAACATAACTACTAGTGCACATTTAATATAATTCGAATTTAAGGTCTTTTATTCATTGAGAGAAACTTGAAAACAATTTTGGAACAAACGAAATATTTTGTCATGTAAATGGCACCGTGTTTTGTAGAAAGATTATTGTCTAATAGTTTACTACAGTTTGAATTTTATTTCGTTACAACGTGTTAAAATAAATTGTATTGTAATTTTAGTGACATAACATGAGCGTTTTTTATAAAGTATTTTAATGAATATTAAAATTGTATTGACTGATATTTGATAAATTATATACAAATTCTTTTAAATTTTATTGTTTATGTAGTATATTTTTTCCTTTAAACATTGTAAATTTCTGCATAAGAAAATAACAATATTTTGAAAATAACTTTTACCTAACAAACTGTGACCGTTTGTATCATAATCATATAATAGCTTCTCATATTTTCTGTAATACATCCAGTTGAATAGATAGATACTTCATTAATATGTGTTTACAGATTCTGGTGTGTTTTATAATTACATCACAGTTTTTAATATAGTTGATTTAATAGTGTTTATTGACTGATTTTAATTTTAATTATTATCACTTACAACTTAACAATCACATTATGATATTTTTCTTATCTGAGTGAAAACTAATGATACTGAATTGGTTCTATAACCAAAATACATACATATGAAGTCTTTAAATTACAAACATTTATAACAAATGCTGCAAATACATTGAACGAAGATAACTCTTTTATCAATGTTGTAAATGTAGTCACAATTAGCAACTCATTATCAGTACTGTTTCAATCTCAAAAGTGAAAATCTTAGCGATATTGAAAAATAAAAGCCTCTTTGTAAAATCTTGAAAAAATCATGAGAAAATAATTTGTCAATGAACTAACTTTTAATGGGAATGCCTCACTTTACTAAGAAGCGTAAAACACATCCTGGAATTTCATTCGCACAAGGATTTCTGATTTTCCCGATGATGTGAACGCTCCAAAATCCTGAATACGGAGTCTTACAAGGTCCATGTAGTCCAAGAGTTCAATGCAAGCGTTTTCAGAAAACTGTGAAACAAAATTTCATATTAAGCTTTCTTAAAACGTACCAATTTTACGGTAGTTTCTTAGATGTAATAACTTTACCTTTGGAGATGAAATATCCAGATGTGATAGCCTCTGACAGTTTACAACTCCACATAACAGAGAAACATCACTAATATGGGAAGCCCTTATCTTTAATTTGCGAAGATCTGAAAGCCACATATAAACATGCAAATGCACAATTTTCCCTTCTTCAAATGTGGATATTAACAATATGCCATGAAAGAAATTTTAAAAAAAACTCACCAGCCAGACTTCCAATAAAATGACTAAATCTCATGAGATTTCTGTTGGTTACTCGGAGATCCCTTGGTCTCACAGATAATTCAGTAGAGGAGACCGACAACTTGGCACCAGTTACGCCTTCATCCGAAAATGTTGGTTGAGAAGATTCAAAATTTTGGACAATGGCAAGCTCCATGAGGAAAGGCAAGTCTCTGAATAAAATGGAAAGTCCATTATCAGAGAGTCTGTAAGCTCCATTAACGGCAACACCTTCGACTATTTTAAGGCACGTCAGTGTATGAGGTACTTGAAGACTTCTATCTGGGGCGAGGTCTACTGTGGTAACTCGATCTTGTGACACATGCAAATTTTTTAGGGAAGGAAAATACGAGATAAAATCAGTCCCATGAACATTTACTCCAATCAACGCCAGCTCCTCTAAGCGCAATAAACGTGGCCACTTTATCGGATTTTCTGTAGCACTACGAATCACAAGGTGAGTAAGCGTTGTAGCAAAAGTTTCCAGGAACAAACGAAGAGCTTCCGCTTCAACCTCTTCTTCCACCAGAATATGTAATTTGTGTAAAGGAAAACCTTTTAGGGCAAATCTTTCCATGCAAGGAACATCGATGAAAGTCAAAGTGAAATGTTGAATTTCCTTGAGCTTGTTCAGTGCAACGCTTTGATTTTCAGCTAAGTTGAAGAGAAAGTTGCTGTAGTGTCTGTGAGCTTCTCTGACTGAATCCACATCCGGAAAATAGTTGATTTTTGTTAAATTCGGCATAGCAGCTAGTATGTGTCCTATAAGTTGACTTTTGAACACTACCTCCCCAGTCGGTAATGGGGGGAGCCTGTGCCACCCCTTGGCAAACAAGTTGAATACTTGTAGCTTTTCCAGCTTTCCATACATTCGCTGTGGATTTATGAAAACGGCGGGGGTTGGAAACTTTCCCTTAAGCGTGAATTCTTGTAAATTCATCAATTTGTCTGTAAAGAGATCTTCCAGGTAAGATAGACTGGTTTCTCTAAACCGGATGTCTAACTCCATTGCTTTCACATGGGATCCAAATTGACTTCCAAATTGTAGCATTAAATCGGATGAGACTTTGTTGCCGATTACTACTCTGTAGTTTTGCCATACAGTTTGCATGGACGCGGCGTCCTGAACATAGCGGAGAAGGGAGGAAGAGTTTTCCAATCGGACAAATGTTCTTCCCATAAGGCATTTTGTGGCAGCATGGTGAAGCGTTTTGTTCAGGAAACGGCAAGTTTTTAAAGTCTCAACTGGAAGATATCTAAATGCAATGGTCAAGACCTGTACAAGTAAATTCGGGGGAAAATATAATAAAATTTTAGTACTACAATTTTAAACAGTGCGTTAGCCTTTACATATGACATAACAATGAAGAATTCATCTCTTCATTTTCATATGAAGTAGAATGTGTTATAATTGCAACTTTTGCTTGTGTTGTAATAGTATATTAAACTTAATTAGATAATTTGCTTTTCTTAGAAATGAATTAGAAGCTTGATGGCGTTACCTCTGAGTCCCGGCTCTGGATAGTCAACACCGCATCCATGAGATCTGCAATTGAAGACTCTTCGTCGTCTGTCGAGTCCATGTTGCTGGATTCGTACTTTTTAAACACTTCCTTTCTTCTAACTTTTTTCTTATAGTTATAGAAGTAATGTAGTTTGATGCTGATAGTACTATCTAAATACTTATACCATTATGCGAAATATCTATATAGTTTATAGGTACATAAGTATATTATATGCATCTTGACTTGATATGTATGTACATAACATGAATATATTATGTTCTTTACTTTCCTTTCTTTCTTAATACGTCACATTATATATTCCAATATTACCATTTATTTAAAAACGTCTACACGCATGTCGTTTTCTTACTATTGATATGTCACGTAACCGTAACCTACGGAAGTCGCTGCGTGATCTCTATCATCTATTCTCATTCAACATTCTATTCGGTACCGCACCGGTATGAGTTTTTACGTAGTAAAGAAAGATGAATGAAATTTTCATTTAGAATGGGTCATTAAAAGATTGAGTTTTTGTGCACAATTTGCTGTACTACTAGTTTTCAGTTATTTTAACGCAACTCAGAGTAAACACTTACACATGTTTCTTCAGGTAATTACTCAACTCATTATTTCTGTCCACTTTCTCAATAAACCATGTTTCTTCATCCCGTATGTATCTTGTGTACCTCAAACCTACTCACAATTCTGTCAATATTTGTTAACAGATCTGTATGTAATTTATATTCTTTGATTGGTTTGACTGATATTCAGATTGGTATAAATTATTGAGAAAAATAGAGTTTGAAGTGAAAGGTAGCTCGTGAGAAAAGACGAATAAACAAAAAGTGTGAACAAAAGCATCCAGTCATATTAAATGCTTACAACTAGTTTTCGTGATGTAATGAGTACATTAGTAAACATTAATAGCTTGTCCATGTTGGGTTGATGAACCATTACCATTGTCTGTTTCAAGTCCTATTGTAAAAGATTATTATAGAACTTCTTTTAACCAGTTAAACAGTAAGATGTTTTCTTTTATCATTTACTTTTGTACATGATCTGATGATCCACGAGGGAGTAAAATAGCTTCATTCAAATATGATTTTCTCACATGAATTAAAAATGTGCATGGTACGGCGTACCCTCTTCTTTTGACTGTTATTCACTCGGATTACAAAGTTACAAAGCACACCACTACTCTACAACAAGTGGTATTGTATATTTTTTATGGATACATACAAGAGAGGGCATACTAAAATAGTACGAAACGGAGACTATGGACGTACAATAGGTATTCCTTACTTTTGTTCTGCGCGTTTTTCATGCTCTTTTAGAGCTAGCTGGGATGTATTTAGGTATAAAGCGTAGGTAAAATAGTTGTGGGGGCATTCATGTATCATAATATCATTAGTTCCATGCGAATCCCTTATATAATATTATTCAACCAGGTACATGTATTTGAAAGGAAGAAGTACTAATTAATAACAAAATTAATAGTCTCATTTTTTCTTAAGCTCATTCACAATAAAGTCCTATCTCAAGTAGCACACAGTATGCGTCAGGTCAGTCAGTCGTTTCGTTTCTCAATTATTTAGTAGTGTTCGCTGGATTTTTCTCAGCTTTGCTCCGCTCCACAGCACTGAAAAGTATATCATTCCAACAACAACCACTTTCCAAGTGTATAACAAGTTTTCTATTAGTCTAGAGTCTAGACTCTTGACTCTAGTGTCTAGCGGAGACGAGTCTTTAGAAAAACATAACACAAAACGGAATAAATTGGCTGTACCGTCGTCTGCTGGATAATTTGTGGTACTATGATGTTTTGCGTAGAACTAGAATTTCTTGATCTTGGCTACATGAATACTTTAATATATGCCATTCATCTTATCTATTTTATTTTTATTATGACGGTTTTGTTGTTTCAGTCAGTACAGAGTACGGACGGACGTTCAAACTTTAGAAGTTGATAAACATTAATTTTCATAATTTAGGTAACCTTCAAATTAAAAAGCTAGAGGTAGGTATAGACTGGATACTCCATTCGCTCTCTTTCGGGTACATTGGTTGGTACGTCATAACACATTTTCACATGCGATATTTCAGTATCAGTAGAACACAGACACGTCACAGAAAGTACATGTTTCAACGAATGAATAGAGAGGTGCTTTTTTAAAACAAGATTCTAATATTCAATATTTCATATTTATAAGTTACACCGCTGATTGCAGTTATGTTAATTTGACACAGATCATGGGATCGATATGACATACATTTTGCATTTTAAATTAACTTTGTCACATCACAATAACTGTTATGTTTATTAAATTATAAAATAACAAGTTTAAGGACACCGATACTTGAAGAAACGTTCAGTGTTCGCTGGAGGAACTTTAGAAACACGAGTCTATACACGTACAAGGTAACGCGATGACGCTAATTAGGAAGATAACTTTTAGAATACGTGAGTAAGATACGTCACATTTTCAAATT
>JAQFXM010008612.1:0-10456 GCA_034693345.1 Entomobrya multifasciata | reverse complement strand
TTCTCCATCTAGCTCGGTAGTTATTGTCAATCGTTTTATCCCAATGTTTGCAGATCGATGGCTACAATTTTATTTGTTTCAGAAATTTCAATAACAGCGGTTTTCCTCTTCGTAGTAAAAAGCTTGCAAGAACAAATTTTAAACAAATTACTTAAACTTTCAATAAAAATAACAGACAATACAACGGTATATTTTAAAATATTTCGAGTCAATTTTGTAGAAATTGGTTGCACGCTTTACTTCCATTCGAATAATAGTAACATTTGCAGCATCAGTAGTACACCTTAACGATAATGAATACTTTAATGAATGCTTTTGCCACATTGATAAGTAAGCGTTGGCATAATAGAGTAGACTCTACTTCTTAGTGTATAGCCATTTTTGGGAAATATTTATATAGTATCAATTTTCATTGCTCGACCCAAAAATTATTTGTCGAAATCTTTAGCAAAGAAAATTTTTTTAATAAAAATTGATAAAAGAAATTATTTAGTCTTGCAAATATTCCATATCAGCAGTGCAAATTTTTTAAAAAGTCCTGAAAGATCTTTTCGAAGAACAGGGAAGATTAGAGAATTTAAAAGGCTGGTTAGTGCAAATGATTTGGTTTACAGCCAGCAGTGTGGTGAAAAACAGCATTAGAGTTACGTATTGGCGTTGACTTTACACGTAATACTGTTACTGTTATATCATTAGGACTGGTTTAAAGGAACGAGGCCTTTATCTCCCCGGGTAAATATTTCCCCGTGAAAATATCTCCCCATGTTATTATCTCCCCGTGTAAAATTCTCCGTCTTAATTTCTCCCCGTGATAATATCTTCCAATAGGATTTTTTTAATAATGAAAATATGTTTGCTTTGTATTGTACGGGTGAAGTTCTTGGTTTATTGGTAGTGAGTTATGGTTCAATTGTGTTGGACGAGTTTGGTTAGCAGTTGCCAGGTTAGGTTTGGTTAGGTTTAGTTATGTTGTCAATTTGTGTTATCAATATTATGGTCAGACTGGTTTCACTAAAATTCTGGTGTGAAATACTGAAGCATTATCAAAATGTATCCCGGAAGTAATGCATAGCGTACATAGGCGGGTGACAGATTCGAACCGGCTCGAATGAAAATGGGCTTGGTTCTGATGAAAATGTTGGG
This sequence comes from Entomobrya multifasciata, assembly GCA_034693345.1. NCBI lineage: Eukaryota > Metazoa > Arthropoda > Collembola > Entomobryomorpha > Entomobryidae > Entomobrya > Entomobrya multifasciata. The sequence continues at coordinate 9,313 of JAQFXM010008612.1, read as the reverse complement.
TTATCGATAGTGCGGTTATTCATGGTTCTGACGGAAGTGTTGAGTTATCAATAACAAAGCTTGGTTTGTTCTGATGGAAAAGGTAGGTTATCAGTAGAAATCGGGCCTGCTCCTGGTGGAAAAGTGGGTTATCAGTAGTGAAAGGTGGAAGTGATCGAGAGGTTTGGGTAGGTTTAGCTCCAAGGAAAGCGTTGGGTTATATTCAGTCACACTGTCTTAAGTTCTAAGGAAAGTGTTGGCTTATCTTCGCTCAAGCTGGGTTAAAATCCATAAAATCAAAACATAATGCATCGAGTGATCTACAGGTTGGAGTTGATATGACTCAAGTTATTTTTAATCAAACTTTGATTCATCGAAAAATGGTGTATAACAGAAAAATAAATGCACAATACAATAGAACAAGTGGATCTACTTTAAATTATGCAATATCAAATGATGATACAATTTGCTAATTTGCCTCTAATTTTTTTTGTCTGTATCGGCATATTTATTTCATCATCAATATTGATCTTCAGCTTGGGTTTTGCATTTCATTTACATATATTGTACTAAATAAAGTTATTAGCATTTTTAATTAAGCATATAATCTTATGAAACGTATAAACCAGTACTCTGATGCCGTACAATTTTTTTGCAATAAGTCTTGATTGTTTATTGATTTAATTTTCAATTTAAATCCACGTGCTATTGGTTGGGTATGAAGAAATGAGAAAGTTATTTTTACGATCGGTTATTGGAAGAAATGTAATTCGGCGCCAGACAAATGCATGTTATAATAATATTGATTTTACATTTTCTTTTTAAATAACTATAGATTTCTTTTAGGTTATGCTCAACATTTTTTTGCTCATTTTCTCGGTTATTCTATTTTCTGTATCAACACACTAAAATCATACAAGAAGTTTAAAGAGTACTTGAACGCTATAAATTTTGTTTTTACGTTTATTTATTCAGATCAATATATCCAAACAATTAACAGTTAAAACGTTTTGACTCAATTAGATATTTGTTACATAAAAATTATCTAATCTTCCATTCTTTTTTAAAGAGTATTCCATAGAAATTTTTAATACCAAGTCAGTAATCTTATACAAGTAATTCTAAACTCTAAACCGTAGCATCAAGTTCAGTCAAATAATAGCACTTTTTACATGAATGCAGTGACGCGAGATGTCGAATTATTTATTTTAACACGGTTAACTAAGAGACAAATAAAGTCTGTATTGCACAATAAATAATACATACGCTAAAATTCCGTCCCAATTGAAATTTAAAGAAACGTTTTAGTAATTGCTTTGCAATAAAGATGACGTTTACAGAATCAACATTTAAAATTCACGCAAAAGTTCAAGCATATATTCCACTGCCGTACCATCTAAACAATGAATTAATGCTTCTGCACGATCATCCAAAATTCAACAGCAATTCTAACAAATTATATCGCCGGGCTGTATATGCGATCACAGCAGCCTGGTTTCCGTACTTTATGTGCAGATTAATATACATATACAGCCACTGGAATTTTTTTCAAGAGAAACCATTCGAAGAAGTTGCTTATAACGGTATATGTGCTTTCGGATTCGCAATATTGAACTCAACAAATCGCTTAATTTGTACAAAGAATCAATCACTACAATGCTTACTGACTGAAGGCTGTGAACTCTTACAACAGTCATTTATTGCAGAACGAAAGAAACCCAAAGTGGCAAGGTACAGTCTTAGCCAAATTATAGTGTTGGGTACAACAAATGTTGTTCCCATTTTAACATTTTGCGGATTGGTGCACCCATTTATAGTTTCCTGGTGCCCTTTACAAGTTTTCTTTGGTGCAAGTATGTTTGTAAAGCTAACTGCATCCATTTTGTACAGTTTGGTCTTAGTGTACAACGTATCAGTATTGATGTCTATTATGCAACTTATGTTGTCTGGATTAGAAAACATAATAATTTATAGTAGTAAGGCTAGTACTACGAGATTTAATCTACTCTATTCAAATATTTACTACAAATTTCTTCACAATCGGTTCAGAACTACGCAGTATGGTATAATCTTTACTAATGAAGTGCTGGATGAGTACCTTACACTGTATACATTTTTCGGAATACTTATGTGCTCATTTGCTACTTACGGAACTTTTGCGCTATATGAAAAAGTTCAAATAATATTGTATCTGCTTTTCATTTGTGTCGCTATATCGGCGTATAGTACAGCAATAGTATTGACACTTTATGCAGGTATAGTTAGAAAGAATTGCGCATGGATGCGTGAACAAATTAGAGTTAATGCTAAAACCTTGTTAGCCAAACGAATTTTTCGAAGTTGTCCGTCAGTAATTGGAGCCAAGCTTGGGCCTTACGGAGTCGTAAATTCAAAATTGGGTATTCGTATTTGCGATGATGAGCTTCAAAACGCAATAAATATGATTCTTACAATTAATCATACCTAGAAATATTTTATGTTGAAAAAAAGGGGAGGAATTCATTTGAATTTATTGCTGCATAGCTTTGTTAAGTTGCTTTGAAATACCTTTAAACTTTTGATTGTGCATCATCTGAAATTCAATATTAACGTTACATATTGTAATAACAGTAAAACCATATGTAATCTTATAAAATTTTAGCTATAATTGTAAGTGCACGCATTGGGTATAGTATGTCGATTTGTTCAATATAAATGTTAAAATCAATAATATTGAAGTAATGCAAAAAATATGTATGTAACACAAAAACATTGATTTCATGAATGTTTGAGCTTGTTTCAATGTCAATAATTTTCAAAGTAATGTTTGATAAGGAAACAAATGCATCGGAAGTCTTCCGACTGCTTATATGCGTGTCGCGAAGAGAATTATGACAAGGTTTTGATTTGTGGACACAGATCAGGACTTTATATTTATTAAGCTAAACCCGAATAAAAAGAATGTACAAATAGCTGTAAAAATTTAGAAATTAAATTACAAACACATACACATACAAAATATAAAACACATTTTTCGTGAACAATTGAATATAAATATGCAATAACTTAGGCTCCAATATTTTTAATATGATCCTTTGCCTTCAAGTAAGTATTAAGATAGGTTATTCAAGAGCTGCGCTTTAATTTCTATGCATTTATCCGACATAAAATTTGAGATCTGGTTCAAGACGTGTCTGACTCAACAAAAATTTACGTTGTCAGCGAGGAAGAGAAAATTGTTGAATTAACTACTAGAATGTTCGGTTTTGATCAGAGGTTTAGAGAAAATAATCGAATTAAGAACTCAGATTCGGAGGATTAAATTTTAAAATGTAAATCGGGGGAACGGCTGGTTGGCGGAAAATAGTCCTCACGGTCGCCACTTCACAATATCCGTAAATCTTCAATTAATTCAGAATTGTCATTTCAAAATTTTCCTATTACCTTTACTAAAAATAATTTTAAAATTCCAACAATATGGCTCAAATCTTTATAAATCTTTCTTTTTACAAGTTGCAATTAATTCCTAGATATCTATTACTAGACCACCATTTAAAAATGGCAAAAAAGAATGATACTATTTTTGAACCAACATAAGTCGTGTTCATTCAAGTTGTCGGGGTCGTTCATGGTCGGTATTTGTCCTACCCTGTGCCCTTCTGTGACACCGGGTTACAGATTCATTCAATTTTCACTGTACATGTTACCCTTGGCCGCTGATGGAAAAACCGCGGCAACCTAGCAACGTAGTTACCGGGAAGCAAGGGCAAATATGCCCAAATTATAAAGATTTTGTAACAAAAAAGTTCCCGATACAAAACTATTTTCCTCGTCGTACGAAAAATTTGTATCTTTTCGGCTTCCCGGTGAAAAATTGTTCAATTCGCTACTAGAAATTCAATTTTTGTTATAAAAATGCTCAAAATTTTCGCCTTCTAAGCTAAAATTTCTCAATTTTTCCTAATCGGGAAGATTTTTTTGATCGGGAAGATTTTTTTTCGTTACCGGGATGCTTCGCGGTTTTTCCATCAGCGCCCTTGGCCCTTGACTAGAGGTGCCTAGATACCAAGTTTCATCTTTCTAGTTAAAACGGTCGGGTTTAAATTTCGAAAAGAACATCTTTAGCCAACATACGATTGACATAAATTATAGACTGTTGTTATAAATAATGGTTTCAATAATCACTGATACCCTGAACAGGATAAAAGCGTGTGATTTATAACAAAATAACATTGACAACTTTACTTAAAATAGTATAATTCACAATTTAACACTTGATTATTTGATAACTATTCTTACTTTGTCATTCAACATATTCACAAAAAGCTTTAACAGTTTACTGTTATACTCGAAGAACAAAGAAAAACAAGCAAAAGTGTTATTTTCACAGTACTGTAATCGTTAAAATTGCACAATGCTGCCCATGCATGATGAAGTAATATTTTTTACTAAATTTTCATTTACAAGTTCAACAGTGTCACGTTTAAAAAAAATGAGTTTTTTCAACATCACTGACAATTATACTAGTGTATGCGGTATAAAACTATGAAATGGCCATAAGCATATTATTTTAAACTATTTAATACCTCTGAGCTTTAAAATTGTCGTCAAACATATTAAGATGCATGAACACAAACGAAATGAGTAAACGCAAGAAGTATATATTTTTTGTAATTTGTTTCAATGTTTGGTGCCCAATTTCGACGGTTAAGATTGGGGCTTGTTGTTTTCCATAAAAAATATACACATACATAGTTGCCTTTGAAATGCATGCATGCATGGAAAGTACCTTAGAACAATGCATACCGCTCAGTTTGAAGTGCGAAATCAGAGCAAAGCAAAGACTTGAGAGTACACGGCCACTTGAAATAAGAGGTCGTTCAGTGGACGTAATGTACGTAGCTATGATAGAGAAGGGGTGGGCGGCCGACGTGCTCAGCGTGAACTCAGGTGTCAGTCTTGCAAAAAACATACGTAAAAATGTCAAAAGTAAGAAATCTCGAAAAGGTTTTAGTTTAACGTACTCGTTTACTGAATACCTCCTTGAACACATTACACTCGAGGAATCAACATTCCCGGCGTTGGGGAATTCAAACTTTGAATCGTATCTATCTAGTCCTAGGATTACTGATACATTTTCTAGTTTTTAATATCATATTGTAGCCCATCAATTTCTGAGCAACGTTTATAACCTCAGAAGCCTCAATAACAAAGCATTTTTGATAAATAACTACAGACATAAATATTTATCCCTAGTTTGCTGCTTCGGCTCAGCTAGGGAGGCGGAGTGCACTCTATGCTGATATGTGTACTCACACTATGCTTATGGAAATTTTTGCCTGTATTTTACTATTCCTTAACCGTAACTTTTTCCTATGACATTGCATATAATTTATAAATTTGATTAGTATCAAGTTTGTATTGTTTTAAATTTTCTACGAAAAATCAAATATTTCATAATAAAATTATAAAGTTCGTTTTCATATGCTATTTTCATTTTGTGCAAAAAATTTCGGAACAACACCTATTTAATTAGAGTATTGCTTCAGCGTTGTAACAAAAGTATGTTAAATTAATATTTAATCTAAAATTAAAAGCGATACAGTTAAATCCACAATTTGGTCTAGTGCATTTAACAACGTAGTTCTCTGCATTTCAAAAAATATTCCAATGTATACCCTTATTGGTACACAAGCGGTTAACTGCTTTCTCTCCACCTTTTTCATGAAACGACGTTTCCAGTATCTCATAAATGTATCACTTTCCTCAGGTCCTGCCATTGCAAATCCATACAGACCAAAAGTAATAAATAAAGTTGCTAAATCGAATCCACCAAAGCAGAAAGTCAGAATTGGTGGAATGTTCGAATGAAATTTTATGCATACCAAAGTGGACACAATGTTAATGCATATTCCCAATGCCATTATAAATGGTAAAAATACCACTCCAAATGTACAGTATTCTTTAATGAAAAGAAAACATTGATGTTGAGTTTGAATCGCCTTTTCAAAATTTGCAGGTTTTTCTAAAGGATTTGGAGAATATGTTGTTCTCAACATAAATTGTGACTCAAATAGAATTGCACAGATGTAAAATATTAGCTTTGCTATTCTAGAAGCAATGAATATTCCAGTTGTAAACATGTAAATGCAACAAAATCCATGAAACGTCCAAGAAAATTTTTGAGATGGAAAAATAATAGCGTGAATATAATGCGGGGGGGTAACGTGACATAAAATAGGTGCAAACGCACAGGTTGATAGACCAACGGCAACGGCTAAAGCAATGTTGTTTACAATGAGGGTAAAGAGAATTGTATTTTGACGAGTTCCTCCTTTCCCGTTTCTATTCCGATAAAATTGTCTAGCTGTATTCATCATCCAACATGATGGAATACTGCGATAAGTAAATGTCCATGTTGCTACAAGTCCGATAGAGAATAAAGCTAATGTAAGCGATTGAAGAACCTTTTTAAGGATTTCAATCTGGATGCTGTCTTGATTAGTTTTGGTAAGTTTTACTTTGAATCCGATTAGCAACGAAAAACACGATAGAAAGACATTGAAGTTTATAAAAAATGAATATGTAGTGTGCTTGGTTTTGTGGATGTAAAATACGTCCCTCGACTTTGAGTATTTTAGAATATGAGGTCAAATTTTCTGCATTATTCGATGAAGGTAAAGAAGAGTTTTCCACATTTTCGAAATGAAAAATTTTACTCAGAAAAATTGCTATGCTGCAGTGAAACCTTCTTGATTGAAAGGTTTTGGTAAAATATGGGCTCTTATTTTACCAGAAGGTCAACAAAACTGCGACGATGATTGGATTTCCCAAAACATGTGTGCTTGCTAGTGTTTTTTAAAACACGAAATCATGTCGAATTACATTTATGAATTTATTTATGATTGTTTCGCAGTTGTGGCCTCGTTAACATTTAAAAACTTAAAAACTGTAATTAAAACAATAGGAAGCATTTATTTACAATTATTTCATTAAAATAAAGCGGGACACAGAAAGTTCTACGGATATTTCGAAATTACGGGTAATAAATTATCGGTCCATTATTTATGTGTTTTAACGGCTTAAAACAAAAGTGTGGTATATGTTCAGACTTGCGACAAATAGATAATTGTTCATGTAGAAAAAGGTACATGTCAAAAATATTTGTATAAATTTCTATCGGTAACCACTAGCCATGAATGATTGAAATAATGATTGTTTGTCATGAGCTTCTAGAAAATAAGGCACTTTTGACAAGACTATGTTGCTGTATAAAACAAGGTTCACGTTTTATTTGATGATAAATACCACGTGGCGTTTAACGGTTCGTGGTTTTTGTTGGTTTGTAATTGACCAATGAATTAAAATAGGATCGATAAGAGTGTTCACGTTGTGATATTTCCTGACATATGTAAACAAAAAACTGATAAAAAGTAATTGGCAAAGAATCTAAACCATTTATTAAATGAGAGACCACCGCTATTTTTATTGATCACTACTCTGATGCTTTTAACTCATTAATTGGATTTGACAACCGTAAAACAAAATTGTTACACTTAATTATAAAGGGTTCATATTAAATGTATTGTGATTGCTCGAAAAGCCTGGCTGGAACCCTACAAGGTGCGGCCAGCAAAGAGAAAGAATATTAGTATATGCTTGAAAAGGCAAATTGAATACTAAAAACAATCTCCTAAAACTTCCCAAACAACAAACAAATGATAAGCACGCAATTAGTGCAGTTCTACACAATTAGTAGTTTAATTTTAAATGAGTAGTTAAACGTTATTCAACTAAAAAACTCCTTCTCCCTTTCCACACAATAAACCAAACATACAACACAAGTACGTTGTCTCTCTCGCAATCTCAAAAATTGCACTGCACCAAAAACAGAGACACGCACTTTTCTACAACATTCCAGAACAATCCTCAAATATACAAAGTACATAAAAAATACAATAAAAAGTATAAAAAGTAAAACAGAACGCAACGCAGATTCCGATGCTCCTCCTCTCCATCCAGCCAAAACAACAAAACCGTGCTACTTTTCCCTCCTGTTCTCGTCTCCCCCCGTTTCCCGTTCTTCTGCTCTTCGAACTCCTATGCTTTTACTTTGTTCACCCGAGGACGCGAGGACATGTATCTTGTTTGGGAAAACACTAACCTTTGTAAGTAAATTTAAAAAAAGAATGCATGACAAAAAATGATTGTGTTTCTACAATCTATTTCAAAGTTAAAATTACGGGTGGTTATATATAACTTATTATATTCGAAGTGTTTCTTCTGTTTTCCTCAATTTGATTTCATACTTATAACCTTTTATACATTTATGAAACACTAAAATGACGCACAACACGACTTGGATACTGCTGAGATAATTCGGTAACTAAAGAATGTTGAATGAATTAAAAATGATACTGCTAGAGTTTAAAATAAACTGCACGAAAACGTGATCAGAAATGTTGTGGTCTTAAATAAATGATTAAATTCCACTCTAAATCTCGTAGCACCTTCTAGTCATTCGAACTAAAATTTATTTAACTACCAGTTACTATGAAACGCTTAGAATATTCTATTCAAATAAAAGAGTATAGAGGCAGACATTATGACAACGAACAAAAAACGATACAAATTTAGCTTTGTTTCTGAAAACGTTCAGATCAATCAAAAGCCATATTTTGCCACTTTCTCAATTTGGCATATTAATTAATTTTTTTTAAATATTAAAGAGCTTTAAATCAGCACCAAATCAAACTTTTATTTTTCATAATAATGAGTAAATAAAATTTAAAATGAACTTTCGCATAGGCATGACCGAAACCGTTTTTTGTACGATTGCTCTACAGTTCGAAATCTAGGCAGCAAGAAACCTTTGAAAGGATTTTAGGGTCGAATTCCGGCATCACAGGCATTATATTGACTTTATGTAATGCTCCCCATATCAACAAAACGTAATCCAAGTGTGCAGAATCAAGATCCCTTTTCATTTTAGGACATTCTCTTTCATTACGATTGTCCTGACTTGAAATACGAAACATAACTTCCTGCTTCGGACTCATGATTTGGTAGAATTCCTTCGCAATTAACGTTTTAATTAAGTTTGGTTTCAAACGGCCTTTTTCAGAATTGTACGTGAAATTTGTAGCTGTAGTTGTCCAGTCGTCCTTCTGAATTTGCCAAACTAAGAGTGTAGAGTCGTTTAAAATAGTTTTGCATTTTTGTTTGACAAAATTTACAATCGCAAGTGGCGGGGTGTTGATGGATAAGCAAGGTTGATGGAGCAAGAAAGACTCATGGAATTCAGTAGTCAAAGGTGATCGTGTTAAGATGTCTCGAACGAGAGCGGAGTCAGGAC
>JAQFXM010008611.1:0-10457 GCA_034693345.1 Entomobrya multifasciata | reverse complement strand
ACAAGCAGACCATGCTGCAATTCACAATTGGCTCCACTGAGCAGCATGGATAAATTCTATGATCTACTATCATGACAGTAGACGTACTAGTTATGTTATTGATTCTCTGTATTCTCATGCGTTATGATAGTGTAAATGGATCGCGTGCATACGCTACATATACATGTGCTTATATTAGCAACTTTGTGTACTTAACAATACATGTAGAAAGTACTCAATGCAAAGCATAAAACAGTTCAACTGAGGAAAACATCTTCATTGCAACTCAAGAAAAACAAAACGAGCATGAGAGTCTTTTCAGTCATTGTTCAAGTGTACACTGTCTTCCTGAAAGCTCGAAGTATACTTGAGATTAATTAATTAAAATGATTAATTCTCAAACGTGATCAAGACTTTTGTACTTTCCATACCTTCCGAAAGTATTTCAATTTATTCAATACATCGCTACAAAAAAACAATTTTTATTTTGAAGCGATGGTTTTGTGATACAATTTCAATGAATTTTTAAGGAATTAAATCAGACCGAGCAAGTTTAAGTAAAACAACTTAATTTAAATAGTATTTATTCGTGGTAACAAACCACTGATAATTTCAGTTCATGCACACGTAAGTCTTAATCTCATCACATATAACGATTATTCTATAACCAATTGTATTGTATGTATTTAAAAATAACATTGGAACAAATGGCGGGTTGGTCCCATAACGCATTTTTGAATTTCTAATAAGCAAGAGTTCTAATCTTTTAGCAAGTTAACAATTCATGCCATACTACACACTATGGCGACATCGACGTTAATACACCGGCAGTGCTTATTTTGCCGGGAAACACTTTCCAGCAGCGAAAGTCTGCTATGCCACTACCGAGTGCATACAGGGGAGAAACCTTACTTTTGTAAGTTGTGCGACTCGACCTTTTCACAAAGCGCTGGATTGATCCGTCACACAGCATCACATACTGGGGAAAAGCCCTATAAGTGTAATATTTGTGCTAAAACGTTTACCCAAAATGTGCACCTGAGATTTCACCATGAAGACTCCCACATGAATATGAAAAAGTACAGTTGTGAAATATGTGGAAAGTAGTGTAACAGGCTATATTCCCTAAAGATTCACATGAACACGCACAAAAGCCGTACACCATTTCAATGCAGTTTATGTGACAAGTATTTTGCTTCGAAAACTGGACTTCAACTTCACATTAAGAGCCATACTGGAGAGAAGCCAAATCGGTGCCGAACTTGTTCTAAAAGCTTTGGAGAATATTCCAGTTTGAAATTACGCATGAAAGTGCACAGCGCTACAAGAACACGGTTGGATTGTCTTGTGTGTGGGAGCACGTTTGCTACCGCAGTTTCTTTAAAAGGTCACATGACAATGCACATTGGCTCAAAATCGTTCAAATGGAAGGAATGTGGAAAATTGTTTGCAAGGAAGGGATTTCTTAGTAAACATGTCAAAACTGTACACCTAAAGGTACAACTGCATATATGCAACTTATGCAGCAAAACATTCAGAGATAAAGAAGACCTTGTCAATCATATTCGTGTTCATACGGGAGAAAAACCTTTTAAGTGTGACCTCTGTGACTACAAGTAAGCTGGATCAAATAATCTCAAGACATAAGCGAACGCATTCCCGAGAAAAGCCATTCAAATGTGAAAGTTGCGACTTTGCTTGCTCACATTCTGGCAATTTGAAACAACACGTTAGGAAACACCACGAGTAATAACGTTTAGCACATGAAAACTTGTATTTATTTACGATTTAATACATATTTTCGACTAAATATTAAACCATTAAACCATTAATAGTTAAAACTAGATGTTCAATTTATTTTTCTAAGGTTTAATAAAATATATTTATGCATATTTGTAGTAAATAAAAACACGAAGGTAAGATTTCATAGGTAAAGATGAATTCGCTTAATAGTTTTTCTAATTATTGGACTTGTACTTAGGTTATGAAATACGATTTTTGTTTTGCATGTAGGTTTGTTATTTATATTTGCAGTTTGATCTTAGTTTATCTTCATAAATAATTTCTGCTTAACAAGTCATTTGTCTATTTGATAAAGTTAGTTCATATTTAAAATTAAATTTATACATAATGTTTTAAAATATTTGGTGATTGTGGCAGCGTATAGTATTGCAATTTGTGTGCATATTTACCTTGGCTTTTCCATCTTTGTACTTTGAAATCCATACACAAAGGCTTGGCTTCATGTATGCATTTCCAAATGACGAGCATTATTTTAACACGTGGCCGCATAATCATTAATAACATAAAAAATTTACCTGAGATTTCCTCTGACCAATTTTCCATTGAATTTTAGAAATTATTGGTCGGTTTGTTGCATTATCTACGAACAAAATCAATAGCAACATTTAATAGCATTAAAATACTATCTATAAAACCATTGTAGTTTTGTGAAACGTCAATTCTATTTCAATAATTTTTACGATGAATTTTGTGCACAGTCATGAATTTGCCATGCCTCCATTTACAATGTCTTCCTTTTTGTAGTACAACAGTTGATGAACATTAAATATTTTACCTGACCATAGACTATAATACTTAGGATTACTAATTTTGGCCCATGCATTCACAAGTTCAAGTAAACAATTTAAGGAAAGGCTTTACATATTTTTGCATTGAACAGATAGGCAATTTTTTTAAACTCGAAATTGGTACTCTGAGAACTCGTCTTAACGATGAGATCAGAAAAAATCCCAAAGAACTTTCATATAGTTTTTTATTGAAGCGATGTTTCACCAATTAAGTACCCTAATTCATCTAATTTCAATCCATTAGCTAACGAGCTATGCCTTTGAATATTTGAACAAAATACACAAGAAATAAAAATATTTGATTGCTGATCAATAAAAGAAGAAATGTAGAAGTGCAGCAAAACAATTGGTTAGTTATCCTGACATTCGAAACCAACAAGTAATATATATTGATTGATTGATTGATTGCAGACTTTATTGACTTTTATCCAAAACATGTTTTCAGTACATACATTCTAACATTCAGTCAGGAAGATGATGCAGTTCAATGGAATGTATGAAGCATGCAACCTTCACACATACCATCTAAAGGAGTACATATTATGATGATGACTAACTAACTTGTAATGATGAATGGTTTAATAATTAATGGGGACTCTTAATCTGACCACTACAAGAGTCACACATGTAATTGGGATAATGATTGGCTATTATAAATATAGTATTAGTTCCCGGGAAATATTCGCGTTCCCAAAGAATATATTCCCGGACCCTGATACATTCCCCACTTATTATCCGTGAATTTATAGCTTAATTTATTTCACTAGTAATTTGGCCCAAAAAACAAAGATAAAATGAGAAATATTTAAGCAAAATGCCGGCGAATATACCGAAGTGCATATTTATTATAGAATGTTAAGCTTAATAAATTTAAAAAACTCGATTGACAGCTATTGGACCAAAAATATACTTAACATAAAGTATCCCAAAAACAAATTCATTTCTACACATGCTAACTATTAAATTTTATTGGAAACATGGACCTGACACTTATTAAATATTTGCTACCACATTACAAATCTTATTTATGTGTGAATTTTGAAATGTCTGCTCAATGAGCCCGAGCTGCTAAAAGCCGCAGGACATTTAGTACACTTGTATGGCTTTTCACCAGTATGAGCTCTCATATGGCGTTCCAAGTCCCACTTTGCAGAAAAGTTTTTTCCACACAAATTGCACTTGCGCTGTTTGATTTGTTGATGAACTACATTGATATGCATTTTTAAGCTTCCACGTGCAGTAAACGATTTCTCGCACAGTTCACACGTGTATGGTTTCAGTTTTGTATGAAACGCCATGTGGATATTTAAATTGCTCTTAATAGAAAACGATTTATCGCAAGCTGGACATTTATGCTGTCTGGTGTCATTGTGGATGTCTTCATGTTGCTGCAGATTGGACTTCCGTGAAAATGTCTTCGGACAAAATTGACAGCGATATGGCTTTTCTCCAGTATGAGATTGGAGGTGAGACTTCAAAGCAGTAGAAGACCCAAGAAATTTGCTGCATAACCCGCATTTGTACGGTGTTTCCTTTTGATGTGTATTCAAATGTCTTTTCAAATGAGATTTTAGGTAGAAACTTTTTTGGCAATGCTCGCATTGAAAACTTAGATTCCTACGATGCAATAACTGATGCCTTTTTAGACTACTTCCGATGGAGAATGACTTCAAACAAACAGTACACTTGTAAGGTTTCTCTTGAGTGTGCATTTGTATGTGATCCTTCAAATTGCCCTTGAGTGCAAACGTTTTCTCACATAACTTGCACGAGTGCGGTTTCTCATTAATATGACTTCGGTAGTGCTTAAAGAGACTATCACTACTAGAAAACGATTTGTTGCAAAATATGCACTGGTGAGTTTCAAAATGAACTTGCCTATGTGCATATAAATTTTGTCTGCAACTAAAAAATTTCTGACAGTCGTTGCACTTTAAATTCTTAGAAGCCATTTTGCTTCCCAAGAAATAATATTTAATAAATTTGCGAGACTTTAAAACATATGAACTTGGCCGGTGGAAAAATGGATAATATGTTAACTTAATTGTTTCAATTATCGGTTATAGTGTAATTGTATCAGCAAAAGTTATCACTCTTAACTTGGTCTAATCAAAACTATCCCCAATTTTAGAACAAAAAGCTTATACTGCTCCCATATATTTAGTAAATGAACTAAACTAAGTTCGCAAAAAGCAGACAGCTTAACAACGCATTGTTGACGAAAAATACTTACGTGCTGTAGTCTAAATGAATTAATTTTAATAAATACACTTGACACAAAGCTGGTTTTATTTATGAGTTTTTCTTGGGCTTGAAATATCACAGAATATGATGAAATACATAAGATGCTGCAACATGCATTCATCTGAATTTTCTAGGCTTTTAGTAAAAAGTGTACCTTTCGCTTACCTACTTGAACAGTATCAAGTTACATATGTATTGAATGTGTATGCTCTTTCAGTTCCATTGTTTATAAAATATGCGTGTTTGTTCTTTCAATCCTTCTAGGTTTATATAAAGTATTTTTGGCACGTACTTCTGTTTATGTACACAGTTTTATACGAAAATACTATTTGAGTATGTATTTCTCTTGCATTTTATCTAGAAATGTGCGCATAATTCTTATCTTTTTTTCCACCTAGTGAACACATTGTTTATTGTGTTATTCAAAAATATGGCAAGCTGCTCTACAAATGAGTGTTTACAGAGCTTATGTACAACAAAAGGCAGATTATTTATTTAATGATTCTACAATAAATGGTTAGAGCGAGGTATGTGGCCATGTTTTAAGTCACGTACCCATGCATTAGTTCGTAAACTAATGTCGAACTTAATTATGGTAGACTTATACATGCATTGGAGCTACCTAGAAACCAACAAAAATAGTATTGTTTAGTAGTTTCTAGATTGCACGACAAACCAGCTACACGTTTGTCATTTGACTGTACATAAAAAAGAGAGTACTTTTATAAATTAACCTTTTAAGCGTTATCAGCTTGAAGTCTCTCAATTAATTGTAGTTTTATATTTAGTATCTAAATTGTACTGAAATAAAATATGAGTTTTGACATGAATTGCTAGTGCTAATAAATCACTTATTCTCAGAAGCCGAGGGAAAAGCAAGTCTTTGATTGCTATACTGGTTGTAGTACTGTTTATTTCCAAGAGTGATACACGAAAATATGCCAAAATCTGTAATGTGCAATGTAAACCGTCATAACTTTGAGATGCCCACAGTTAGCGTTAGTTTGTGATAGCACGTTGTTTACATGGAATGAAAAGCGATTTTCCGCTTAACTGACTGAGCAATGACAATGTAAAGAAGACGTTTGCTTACAAGAAACGGAGAGTTTCTTATGAAGTTGTGTTTTATAACAAACAAGTTGGTTTTGATTTGTGCACGGACGACTGTAAACATATTAAAGAAAACCCTCACTCATGCGGTTTGTCTGACAAAGTTGTCAATGATTCAATTAATTTTCTTATATATTCACGAATAGAAAAGATAATCGAGGCAGATTATATAATTTTTATGAACAGTATCTAAACTAAAATTGATGTTTTCCATGTAAAAAAGATGTATGCAAGGTTTTTAATCCAAAAGATCTAATAAATCCGCAAATTATTTTGCGTCAAGTTTTTCATATGCTGCAATACAATGACATTATAAAAATCACATTAGTGTTCTCGCTAATATAAAGATACATGGTGGTGGAGCGAATATTCTATAGTATTTTTGCTTGAAAAATTGAATGAAATATTTAAGATCGAACGGCATAGTCAGGATATTTGGATAAGCTATTAGATTTTTTTAAGAGTTGCAAACTTAAGGTCATACTTTTGTTATTAAAACACAGAAATGTATGAGAAATCCATGTGTACATGACTTAACATTTAGTCAGGTTTTTTTTGTTTTTGTATGCATTTTTACATACGTTATGGAAGCTTTATATTGGTACTTACGTTGACAACCAAGTTCACATTTGTACTAATATTCGCGCAATATAGACTTATTTGTACATAGTACAGAAACTTGTCGGAACAAGCATCGGTTTTCGTAAAGTATAACAAGTATTCTGTGCATGCGCTCGTCGTGTTCTTGATTTAGTGATCCTTTACAGCATTCAATATGCATTATATGTTTAAGTAGTACAACCGGACCGCGTTCATGTATGCATGTTTAAGTAAAATACCTTATTTTAAATAATTTTCGTTTGTGGAACAATCTACTGTTAGTTTTAGTTTATACAATTCATAATATCATTGTTGATTGCAAAGGATTTGTCACACAACTTGCATAAGTATGGTTTCTCGTTAATATGTCTTCCGTAGTGAGCAAAAAGATGCGACTCAGAAGTAAAACAACAATTACGAAACAGGCACTTGTGAATTCTAAGATGAAATTTAGCATGTGCAACTAAAGCTCTCTTTGAACGAATTACGTTTTCACAATCGTCACACTTAAATGTGTTTAGAGCCTTCTCTAAGACGAAGAATAATCGTTGTTTACGACGATATTGACAAGACTGGAATGGTCTTCGGAGCTTCCTTCCATAACCTTATCAGCGATACGGTCCCAAATCGTACGAAACACAAAATAAAAAGAGAAATCATTTTTTATTTAAAAACTTTCACTTTATGTAGTAGCTTCATTAAAATCTTATCCATCATTGGATATACCTACCTCCGGAGGTTCAAATGTTCCCGAAAAGACTTCTCATTATTTTGTGCATTGACCTCCACCTGTGCATCATCGTTACCCTCATCAGCCAACCTTCTCGCACTGTCCATTTTCAAGATATTAAAATATTGACTGGTTGGAATCTAAAAATCAATTGGTGTTAGATTCTTCAGATTCGTTGTTTTCTATTAATATAACCTAATAGGGTCTCTGTATCAAAAGCAAATGTTGCACAACAGTCGTGGTCTGCATGGTCTCCGCCTGGTTCAGCATAATTTCGGATTACGCGACAAAACTCAATGCCATTCTTCAGTACATTCTCTGCTTTGCTTGTCGTCTATGGAAAAATGACAAATTAAAGAAAAATAAACTCATTTTTACAATACAATTTGTACACAATTATGAAATTATTTTTCACCTCAACCTTTACGCATATTTGGACTCTCCTTAAGCTTGACATTTTCAAGAGTACCTTAAACCCAGATATATCTGAGAGTTGCTACTCTCCACAAACAGCGTCCAATTGAAATGTCTTGGGATCTAAATTTCAATGTAAAAATGTTTTCTTCTTAAAATTACAAAAAAAAATCTTAAATAAAATAAAAAACTCTTAATAGATTTTAAAAATCACTTATATTTTTCACATTCAGATTTCCTGCTTGTTGACTTATTTTCCTCTGTGAGAAAATAGCTGTTGAACTTTCATGCAGACAAATCAGTTCCGCAAGTCCCTTCCACTTTAGGTAGATGACAGGAAGAATCCTCGAATTAACAATTGTTTTCAGCGTCTTCAAATTCGGCATGAATTTCCCCAACAACTCCCAACTTCCGGAGTCACGAAACAAGTAGTCGATCTCCACGTGCTTCAATTGTAACACACGAAGTAGTCCTTAATTCCCCATCAAATACATAGAGCCTTGTCATATCCGTTTTATTGATGTCCGACTCTTTGATCTCCCCGCCGAACAAATTCTTTGACAAGGTCCCTTTGCTGGAATCATCCCAAGTCGATACGAAGCCTTTTAAGTTTTGGGGTAAACTGCAAGAGTCCAAAGTCTGGAGCCACCGTTCCCAACAAGTACAATTCAGTCAAGGCGATCTTTTTTTCCTGGCACAGAAAAGATGTAAAATGACTATCTAATGGTCCTCTAAAAACTGTTAATGCCTTCAGAGTTCCGGAGAGGGATTTTAAAAACGGGTCTAAGTTCCCATGGTAGTGATATATGGGCTCGGTGATAACTGCACTGCCAAGATTTCTAGTTCAAGCTCCATAATATCGCTGAATTGAAATTTCATAAATGTGCTGGAGTGTAGCAAGTCGAAGTGTTTTAATTGGAAAAGCAGTTGCGCTGTACTTTTTAGGTGATTTTGTGTTGAATGCCTTGGCACATTAGGAAGAGGGCACTAGAATGTGATTCGATTGTTAGGTGGTTGGTAACCTCTGACGGTCTGTCAATGAAAAAAGTACGCATAAATTTTATAATCAACTCAGTTGAAGAAATACTGAAATCTGTTTTTTTAATAAGTCAAGAACCTCTAGTTGTGAGCCAGTTTTATGAGTCCACACAAACCCATTCGATTGTTTCCATAGACCGTCAATTTGTCAGTTTTGGGTGATATTCTTTGAAAGATCGGCGTTTCTGTTGTGGCTTCATTTCGTCCATTAGCTTCACTCGAATTAAAACCAGCTCAAGTCGCCTTGGGAACATGCCTAACAAGAAGTTGGGCAAGGGCTCTGTGTCATGTGTCTCGAATAGTGCAATTGTTCAGGTGAATGTAATCCAAGAGCGGTCCATTAACCGAAAAAAATTGATTGGCTTTAGTTACGGGATCCTCACAAACAACGATATTGATGTCGAAGCTTATTAGGTTGTACTTGCTCAAGGGCTTTTGAGGAATCTGGACTGGACTTGGACGACGACCCTGCAATTCTAGAGTACATTCCAGGAATAAAATCCCGTTGCACCTCTTTCTCTTGAAGGGGGCGTTATCTGGAACGATTCTGACTGAGTACAACAGTTTTCCTCCATTAATGGAGGGTAGCATCATGTCACGTTTTACAAACAAGGCGTAGTTGACGAAAACTGTCATATTCGGGGTTGACTAGAGCGATAAATTTGCTCACCAACTGTAAACCAAGAAATAACAATAATTTAAAATTGAATTAAGTAATACCAGTAAAGCCACCAAAAAACAGTAAATTACAATATGATTAATTTCAGAATTACCATTGGGTTAAGTAAGGGATGATCATCAGTTGTATTGTTGGTAGCCGATGTCAAACAGTCACGACTGCACTGCTAGCGCCACCATCATCCTTGGAACTCTTGTTCACTTTCCTTTGTCATCTGGGTATCTTAACTGCAGGCGCCTTCTT
This sequence comes from Entomobrya multifasciata, assembly GCA_034693345.1. Classification (NCBI taxonomy): domain Eukaryota; kingdom Metazoa; phylum Arthropoda; class Collembola; order Entomobryomorpha; family Entomobryidae; genus Entomobrya; species Entomobrya multifasciata. The sequence goes on along the minus strand of JAQFXM010008611.1, from coordinate 829 downwards.
GTCTCCTTTCGCCTTCTCCATTGTCGTCTATTTCAATTAAGCAAACCAACTTTTGAGTTTTAATTATTAAAATATTAAAATGTTTGCAAACAATTAGATTATTTTTAACGATCCAAAAATATTTCCAGTTAATATATTTATCCGAGAACAGTAAAGTCTACAAAGTATGATTTTATGGTATTCTGTGCTGCTGTCGTCGCACAGACTGAGAATGAAAAGATTACAAATTGTGGATGGATGCTAAATAAATAAAAATTACCAATGAATATTCCACTTCAGCTTGTCGCAAATCCCACCAATTCTGTAATTAAATGCAGGTATTTCGAAATTTTACTAGTTACATCACTTATGGCTTGTTGTTCTTTATCGCTTGCACTTACATTAGTTTTTTGTAAACATCGGCCAGTTCCATTCCAGTTAGTCGTGATTGTTTCAACACTTTTTTAAAGGACATAGTATTGTTGGTCGTGAGCCTGTCGTTGCCTAATTCCAATGTTGTTCCCGTTGGTGCTCACCCTTTTCTATTTAAGAAAAAGTATTACGTAATATTTGTACCTAATAACACTCACTAAACTGTATTTTTTGCGTAATTTTTCACCACTCGAAATGACTAATTAGTTATTTTAATTACAATTCGGAAAGAGAATTATTACTCTTCAAGGATGAGAAATGATGCAAATCAATGATCAAATGATCAACGCAAAGCGGATTAAACCCGTTCGACCACCGTCCTCTCCCAACTGCCAAACGTCTAATGAAATTAGTCTTCTCCGCTCGGCTTGGATCTTGATTACAAAATAGCAAGCTGCATTACAAAATGCTCAGCTCA
>JAQFXM010008610.1:0-10458 GCA_034693345.1 Entomobrya multifasciata | reverse complement strand
TTTAAATACCACTACTGCTTTTATAAATACTACAGAAACACCACAGCCCAATTAGGATATGACACGTATATCAAACCCTTAAGTGGTACTACTTGGGTTTTCATGATTGCAACTTGGCATTTCATAACAACTTTCTTTGCTCTAAAAATTTACTATCGAACTCGCACTAATTTTGTCAGTCTAGTTTTGAATCAGTGGATTGAAGTGTTTTATTTGCTGTTTTGTGCAGCAAAAAAGTCGTTAAACAAAAAACGTATTGCAATTGTAATTATTTTTGCAAGTGTTAAGTTTTGGGAATATTACCAAACTAATATAATTGGAATTACAACTGTTGAAGAAAAGATAGAGCCTTTTAAAACAATGAATGAGTTTTTTGGCGCTGGTTTTAGAATGGCTGAAGGAACTGATTATGCTAAATGTAGATTCCATAAAACCGAACCGGAAAAGTACTATTGTGTTGAATACGAAGGATTTGATACATTTTGGTACATAGCTAAGAAACTTGGAATCAAAATACCCGCTCGATGGAATCAGTGGTATTTGCTTAGACATAAAACCACATTTAAACGATCGTATGGGCCAAGTTATGAATGCCAAAATGTCCAAGAAGAGCTAGAAGTGTATCCTTGGCTTCTGGTTATAACTACTAGTAATAGGTACTGGATGATGGAAACGGTTCAACGTATTCATGAAGGAGGATTTATGTCAAGACGGAATGACTTGGCATTTTTCTCACAAATTAATCAGGATAGAGACAGGTTCCTGGATCCTCATACGAAAACTAAACGAGTGCCTGATTCTATCCAATGGAAACATTTGAAAGCAGTGTTACTGTTGTGCCTGTTCCTTAATTCGGCGTCTGGTGTTGTGTTTCTGTTGGAGTGGCTTGTTTGTCTTTATGAGATGACTATTCAGGAAAGGTTCTATTTTTTTGCTAATATAAATACAAAAATAAAGAAATTCAGTGCTTACCTAACAAAGCCTTATCTGAGGTGGACCCCCTTCACCCGACGGTTCACCCGACTTTTCACCCGATTGCCTTATTTCACCCGACTGACGTATTATTTCACCCGACTGACGTATTATTTCACCCGACTGACGTATTATTTCACCCGACTGACGTATTATTTCACCCGATTGACGTATTATTTCACCCGACTGACGTATTATTTCACCCGAGTGACGTATTATTTCACCCGACTGACGTATTATTTCACCCGACTGACGTATTATTTCACCCATTTTAAAAATATATCTCCTATTGGTTCATTTGCTGACCTTTAGTCATTTGCTTTATGGAATACCATAAATTTTGTTTTTGATACGTTGATTTTTGAATTATTGGCAATGCACCATCTATTAAACTCTTGAAGATATTCATTTAGCTTTTTGAGTACCTTCTTCGAAACTTGAACATTCGGTAGGAATAGCAATAGAGTGTATATGGTATTCTGATAATTTCCCCGATTTCATTAATGAATAGAACATAAAGTAAGTTTCCCAATATACTCCCAGGTGGTACTCCTGAATATATTTAGAATTGTTTTGATTTGTAATCCCCATCAGTTAAAGTAAATGTTCTATTTTGAAAGTAATTGATGAGTAATTTTAGTATGTATGCAGGGATTTTATTGTGAAAATTTGTCAATATTTTTTATAAAAGCTTTTCATTTGAAACGCTTTCGAAAGCTTTTGAAAAATCAATGTATAATGCTACGACCTTTCCTCTTTTTTATTTATTTCATTGTGAACATTTTGCGTGAATTCTGCTGTTTCTGTTTTGCAGGACCTACCATGACGAAGTCCGAATTTTTTGTTGAAGTATGTCTAAAAATTTGAAACACTGATTGTGCAATTAAAAATATTGCGTATTAAAAATTATTCCTATTATTTCGACTAATAAATCGTATTCATTGAATGCATTTTCGCACTGCATCAAGTACATAACTTGACTTATAAAAACATCGATTCCCTCGACGGTTTGGTAATACTTTGTCGGTATTACCAAAAAGTCAGTAAATCAGTTTGTCAAAATATTTTCCACGTATGATTTTGTGGAATCCAGCTTCAAGGATAGAAAACATAAAAATCGCAAAATATAACTTATAAGGAACTCGTGCTGTTTTCCAATAAAATATTTGTTTCTACGAAACGATTGCTCCATTAAACTTCAATTGCAACATGTTACAGATCATGTACTTCTTCATAGTGCAGTGATTGTTTAATTAATTGATGAGTCGAATTTAACTTGTTACAAAATATAATTAATATAATTACAATAATACACGTGCCATACACATCAAAACAACTGGAATATGATTAATATTTCAGTCTAAAAACAAAATAATCTGAATTCAGAGACAAGCCATTTAAACCCAACTTATTAAATACATAATCTCTTCTTAGACTCTCCGACAGTCATCGATAGACTTCTGGAATTTTACAGTTTGGAAGCAATGCCAGAAATAATGAATACGCTTTTTGTAGTTCCAAAAAATACGATTGCAACTCCACTAGTTAAATTTGCATATAAATTGCATTGCCTAACGTATGATCACTTCTATTCTTGTCCTTTGCACTTCGACTTTAAAACCAATGGGGTTTCTGTTAAGGTGGATAATTTATTTCAGCTAAAGTTTGTACCCTGGCTTCTGTCCGCCATTTTAATTAACAGCTTAATTGCTTTTGGTTGTTGCGCTGTTTTACTATTAAAGGTTTATTACACCAAAATCGTAATTTCGGTATTTGGAATGGTTGTCCTTGTGATTATTGCAATTGATTGTGTTTTCGAATTAGCGAACTATCTTATATACTATAAGTCCACTGAAATGGAACCTTTATTGAACCAAATTTTCTGCTTCAAAAGGATTTGTAAGTTATTGTAAAATATATCTAAAACATAAAAACAGTATTTCAAACTCAATTTTTTTAAAAACTTTCAGATCACGTTTTTACCACAAAACGGTATCCAGATCTGGAAGGCTTATTTTTTGTCTTTGTAAACTTATCATTAGCACTTGTTGTATCAGTTTTCCCAGTGTTTGTCACTCTTACTCAGTTAGATCCCTTTTACCATATTTTCGAAATATTTCTTCCGCCAATAATTGAGAGAAGTTGGTTTTTGATTTATGAAATTCTGTCAGTAAGATTTTTACTAATATCTCTTTTCTTTTTTGAATTTGGCCGTTTCTTGTCACTCACTTACTTTGTTTTGGTATCTTTTATTTTTACAATGGTCAGTTGTATAAAGTACCTAACCCTAAAATCTCATCAGGCGAAAAGAAAACTATTACGGTTATACGTTCAGCTAAGAATTGTTATGAAAATTGGCGATTATTTTCAACGCCATGTTGCAGTATATTGTGTCGTATGCTCTCAAGTTGTGATTGTCTTAGCTTGGTGGACAGTAATTAAGTGCTGGGATACACTGCCTATCTATATTACGTTCGGGTTTCTTTTAATATCTTTATTTAATTCAACTGGATCACTTTTTATGCTATATGGAGCTGTAGAGATACATGATTCTAGTAAAAAGTTTATTATTGATCAAAAAGCCATTTTGCATAGTTTTGACAGACACCATGAAAATCGGTACTATTATCTACGATGGATTTCTCAATGCAAACTTGCGATTAGATTTGGCAGTCAATTGACCTTCAATCAAGATACCCAGAAGGAATACACAGATGCAATTATTAGTAATTTGGTCAACGCAATTTTGTTAATTAATCCATGAGATTGTTAAAAATTATTAATCTATAAGCTCCATTGTGACAAAAAAATAACCACGCAAAATGATTTACTGTCACATTTTCGTTTCCAAAGTTTTAGCGAATGAATATGCAGTTATTAATTTGTTTTTAATATACAATTACATTACAATGACATGTTTTTAGAAATACTGGCGATGTGAATTTACATGAAGCTTTGTATTAATACTATGTTTGCATCAAAAACAAAACAAATGGGCTGAGGTATTTAAAATATAACGGCTACTTCTCTGCAACAGATTTGTAGTAAAAGTCGTCGAAATCTAAAGGCAATTTTAAGAAATGAGCTCATTCGCATTCCTATCACATCGAATCTTTACTGTAAGGCGTATTTTCGAATGAATACAATGTAGGGATCAAATTATGCGCAGACACTATGCTCAACAACTATGTAAGTAGTTTTTGACATAAGGCTAATTTAACAGAATGACTAATTTTTAGGTAAAGATCAGAAATATTTTAGAGTACTAATGCAATATTAAGCATTTATCAGTGCCAAAAAAGACATATCAAAAAGTTATGACAACCGTTATTGGATACTTTTAGATTTACACCTAGCTTTAGACCTAATTATTTAATTCTAGGCACATTTGATGTTTTTCTTGTCACAATCTCATAAACTAGAACAATCGATGGTACCCATTCAACACAAAGCTATAACCCACACGGCCATTAAATCAAACGGAAAATTTTGCAAAATTTTCATGGCTTGAACCATATATAAGTCCTTTCGATACAAAGAAATTCAATCGTTGTTCATTCACATGGTAGTATAACCAAATATGTTTCCACGGAATTCTCTGTTGCACCAGTACTTGTTTAGTTCATCTAAACGTGAAATGAAGTATCTCATGTTTTGCTCAATTATGCATCTTCTATTAAGGTCTCCTGTGTAAAATTCTTGAGTGGTCTCAAATATTATGTCGAGAATTAACAATAAACTATATAAAACGTTGATTCTCTACCCGATTACGAAGATAACCTGTAATTCTTCCTTATGACGAACCACGTCTAAAAAAATAATCATTTTAACGCATTACTTAAAAGTTATTTAAAATTCAACAGAAGACTCACATGTTTAATGTAGCTGTTGAAAAAGCTACATCATACGGAACATGGAAGAAGCACACTTAAAGTAAATTAAAACAAATTCAGTCTAAGCTTGATTGATTTCTGGTTATTACGTAGCCATTACATTAGCCATATTTTAAATCTAATATAACAAGCTTTTGAAGCACATTCAGACTTTTTGCTTTAATACCCGCTCACTACCAATTGTTACAACACACATTACTTTTTTTAAATCATCGTAGAAGAACGTAACTTTCAATAAAACAGCCAATACAAAAATGAAAACCCGTACTGCATACTTCTTTTTCCAAATCGTTCTACTAAATGCTAGAACACCTTATTTCGTCACAGGTATAATACAAACTGTGTTTAATTACTCGCTTACAACAAAACTGTTGAATTCAATGTCTTTATCTGAACTAAGACAAGAAAAATATTTTAAACAGCTGTATAAAGGAGAGAAAATGCACGTAATAAAATACATCAAAACTGTTGAATCAAGACCAAGTTTCGCTAAAACTCCGAAAACTATAAAAAACTTGTACTCAACTCTGAAACATTTCATAAACGAAAACTGCCTTATTGTTCTCAATAATTTCGAAGGTGTTAGTATTTTCCCTGCAATACAATTTCCTTTGATGCTAAGAAAATTTGAAATAGCTATTGGCCGTGTGGATTATATTGATCAGTACAACAATAAAACTAGTTCAGACATTGACACTATATGGATACCTATCGAAAAGTTGCCCCAACTAAATGGAAATTTTTCCACTGACAAACTGAACGTTTCGTATTATTTTAAAGAACACTTTCATTACCGATATTGTTCGATTTTAAAGTACCTTTATTCACTTTGGCCAGCTGATACTAGTAGTCATCGATGTCTTGGTTCGAAATCCTTTAACTTTATTTTGTCATCCAGACCATGGCAATGTGAAATCCAACTGGATTTATTTATATCCGACCATTTACTTCAATTTGGGAAACGTACAGCCATTTTTGATAAGCTGGCTATATCGGAGCGGAGCCGTCTAAAAGCTTTACCTAGTTTGAGGCCCCCAATTAATATATTAGTTGACACAAAATCGATAATTGAAGAATATGACTGGGTGTCATTAGCTGCTTGGACAACAAGACGAAACTCTTATTTTCAAGAAAGCACATTAGATTTTAATTTGAATCAAGTTCAAATCACTGCTCATACTTTCTGTGTTACCAATGCTGAGAAATTACAAACTGAACTTGAATGTATTATTCGCACACTAAATGCAATTTTTCTCTGCCCCGAGTGCCCGAATTTAGTAAATATATACCCTATTCAAATGGATCATTTCTCATTTGACTACATTGCTATTTTAGATAATGTTCAGAAAAATGTCGGGTTTCCAGGAGACGTACACACTTACACTCGGGAATTCAAGTTGTCAAGATCAGTGGCATTGTATGTCAATGAACCATCCGAAAACTTAAAATTACCACTAAAAAACTACGAAAACTAAGCCTAAGATATTCGGAAAAAGTTAAACTACTCGGATTTGCCTATGCGTCCATTTTTACTTGTTTTATCGGAAATCTTACAAAAGCAAGGACTTCTCAATTGAAAAAGAGGGACTACAGATATTTTACCCGATATATTCGAAGACATGCATATATTCGGGATGAGGATTCTGCATTTTTCAACGGCGCATTTAGAGTAAACAATATGTTTGGAAGGCTCCATTTTGTGAGTTGCGGGTCAAGTGGTAATGAGCCCTTTCCATTTGTCCAATTAGTATCTGTTTACGAGTCGAAAGTTTGGGTTTTCATTCTAATTGTTTTTGTTCTTCTCCCTGTCACTATGGTCAAGTTGTACAAAAATGAGTGCAGATTTGCCACACTATCAAACAATATTTTAAGCATATATAAAACTTTACTAGACCAAGGCAACCCTTTTCCTATAATTTTCGAAAAAAATAGAAAAATTAGGTTTGTCATGTGTGGCACACTTTTAGCAGGAGTGGTAATCAGTAATGCTTTCAAAAGTGAGAACGTGTACAAAATTGTATTGCCAAGATCCCAGATTTCCTACTATAATTTTAACGAACTGGTTGAGGATAATATTACAGTGTACATGAGAATTCAACATTTATCATACACATGGAAAAAATGGATGGGCGACTTTAATTGCAAATGGAATTATGTTGGAAAAAGTGAAGTAAGGTTTTGTAAAAGCCAAAGCTTGCAAATACGTGGTTATTCGGAACTTCTGTATACTAAATATTTAAGACCAGAGTCAAAACAAATCACTGACTATTCTCGAATTCATCCAAGAGCAATTAAATTAATAAAGGAGCCAATGGAAAATTTAGATGTTTTAGTAAAAGCTGGTTTAATCAACTCTTCTGAATTTAAGTCGTTTGAAGATACTAGTTTTTTGAACGAACGTTTTCACAAGTTACAAGACGATTTGATCAAGGAAGATTTAAATAACTGTAGTAAAACTGCTTGGATTTTGCCAAATTATTTAGCACAAATTTTTTATCGATCGTTGAAAAAGTTAGGAAAACATTCTGACCATAGTAGTCATTCTTACACATGGCCGGAAATCATGTTTTGGTATTATAGTGCATATGTGCCGTCATCAATACTTTATCAATATTCCTTGATTCCAAATACTGGTTTACTTGAGTGGTGGCCCAAATTTATTAATAGGTCAGATCTAAAACTGAGCAAGGAGAATGTAACTCCAACTAGACCCAACATGTCGGGAAACATATTTCTAATATTCTTTTTCCTTTGTGGAGGTTTATTAATTGCAGTACTTTTTTTGTTATTTGAGTTGTGGGAACTCCTTTTTAATCACACAATAGCATGGTGTGTCTTGTGTATACGCAAAGTACGAATGTTTATGCATAGAAAGTCAGGACAGAAACTGAACAAAACCTTCGCAATACTGAAACTACGAAAAACCACTTGTATCTTTTAAATTGTCACCACAATGAGCTTGTGGTAAATATACAGCTCTTGGTCGAGATATTGTAGAACTCCGAATATGTTATACTTTGTCGCTAAATCCTATTAAAATTTAAATCAAAGATGTTTATATGCCTTTGACTACGTTTGTCAATTCTGGAGTAAGACATTACGCAATGTAACCCTGTAGTTAAGAAAGCTTCACTTATGTTCAATGAAATTTTCTTATTGTGTATTAAAAAATCTTAAATCCACAAGTTTATTTCGCGTCATAAAAGTACTTAAAGTAACAATGTCATCGACTTAAGCATTAAGGTTACAATTGTAAATATTAGAGAAACGAAAACAGGAGCGAGTAAATATAAAAGGCAAATAAAGTCAATAGTGTATACTGCGCATTAAGCCAACCCTACGTTAAATGTCAAACTTATATCCCCTTAATCGAAGCAAAAAAAAGAATGAAAACATAATAGTTTGTAGTCGAAACGTTGACATAACAAAGGTAGTATTATATTAAACTGTGTCCGCTAACATCGTTCAAGTTGATGAAAATGAAAACATTTTATCGAAAATCAAAAACAGTACAAAAAAGGCGACGCTGATGCTATGAGGGAAATATTTGCACACCACAATAACCGTATACATATTAACTCCGGAACTCTCAACAAGACAACACTGTTAATTTATTTATTTAATTCAGGCGTTTCTTATTAAAAAGCAATAACCATATAAATCTTGGTTCTAAACTAATAATAAAACTAATATCATTGCCAAGTAAATTGTATAAAAATGACCACGGTTTAATATTATTGCGACATCAAACATCGTTCAAAGCAACATATATTTAAGTAGATGTTCTTAGCATATGAATATCATAAAATAAGGTGAAATATGTAAAAACTACGAATTTAATCGTTTGTAAGGTTCCAAATGGAATCAAAATTTGAAAGAACTCTGCTCAATCGACGTTATCTCGGTGATCGATTTCTAGTGTTCAAAATCAAAATGTTGTGTATCTTAACGGTAGAGGTGAATATAACAACAAGGCGTACAACAAGCAATTGGTTTTGATATCAGCACACAGTGACAAACATAATGATCTACCAAGCTAGTTAAAACCCTAATCCTACAACCTATTAGCATGTCGAAGTAGTTTGGCATTCGAGAACAAAACCAATTTTCTAATTACTTAAATACTTCCGCTCAAAATACATAAAATGGAGAAGCATTACTGCCAATTTAAAATGAGTACTAAATACAGCTTAACATAAAATTAGTTATTATGTGGCCAGGATAAAAGCTTTTTACTTAATATGATTAATTTGATAGCTTTTTACATAAAACATATTGCTGTGAATCTATTAAGATTCAGTTTGGCTTAAGATAGAACATTAAGAAGCTTTTAGGTTTTATCGGAGCACGTTTTACGGATTACTTATTTATTTGTCTGGACAATTTAATACGACTATTCTTCATAAATGGATATTAAGCCTAAAGTAGGAACAAACTTATTGTCCGTAAGTTCATCTGAGTTAATGTATAAGTTTATAAAAAATCCCATAGCGCGTCTGTGTCGTTACTTCTTAATGAAGCAATTTATTTTCATTTAGTTGAATGTAGTCAAAACAAACACAAACGGGCAATCGCTTTTTACAAAGGTTTTCTTTAAATATTGTTTTATAGAGCGTCTGGGACTGCTACGACCATTCCAAGAATTTTAAATATTTTATGACTACAAATGGGAAACTATATACTGAACTCAATGTGGTCCAGGTCTAAGTCCGCAGATGTAACTGATACGTGGAAGAACTATTAACCAAGATTTATACAGGTTACGCACGCTTAGACAGTTTGACATCACATGGATATAAATGTTGAAGGAAGCTAGCAAGAAAGCTATCTGTTCGTTTGCTCCATAGATTTACGGTCCTAACAACTGCATAGTCATCTGATTCATCACACTATTTTACATTTTTATAACCGTATAAGAAATGCTTTTAAAATCAAAAGGATTGTATTGTCAAACAAAAATAGAGTTGGAATTCATAACCTAAAAAGCAGAATTTGAGTGTGTAAAGGATTTCAAGTAAACTAACTGACTGTTTTTTATCACAACATTTTAGTGAACAGTTATGTAATCGTAAATAAATAACACGGAAGTGAAGTGGGCTAATTATCATTACAAATATCCTTGTAAATGTTTTAAAAATGCGGCTTAAAATGTACATTTTTTAGGATAATTTATCTCATAAAGAAAAGCCTAGTTAAGTACAAATATTTACGAACACAAAATATTTTCTTCTGAAGAACAAATTTTCTTTTGATGGCTGAAGGAAAGAAAAAACCACCAGTGTCATAACGATTATTCTTTTTAGAATACGCTTAGGCATCAACTTAGGAAGAGGAACGGAAGGAAACACAAACCTACGCATATTAGTTAATTCATGCGTACATGCATATTCAAATATTTTCGAGAATGAATATACTCCATAAGAGTGCATTTTATATTTGTTTCATTCTCAAAGCTAGCCGTAAACGCCTTACGATTCCTTTCTTTTTTTAAGTCACTTACTAGTACTAATAGCCACTTGAAATTGAAATTGTACTTTTATTCGTTCTTTGCCATAACAATATTACATAGAATACTGGTTTACATATGGTGACA
>JAQFXM010008609.1:0-10459 GCA_034693345.1 Entomobrya multifasciata | reverse complement strand
CAGCGCAACCCACCAACCGTCAAGTACAAAGATAATCCAGACCAATACTTCACTGAGGTTCATGCAACTTGGAGATTAGCTCAAATGGATGAGTCCTGGGTTTCGCAACTCCACTTTGCGACATTGATCATCGAGGATGAGACCCCGATTCAATATTACACCAGTAGACTAACATATTGGGATGGTGTAGCTCGTGGTAACCCTGCAAATACATGTAATTATCGCGGAACTAAGTCTGGTAGTAGTTGTTCTTTTTCTTCGAAATGCTGTTGGGGACTTAACTGGGAATCTCCTTGGTATAAACCTGGACGGTTTCAGCTTGGATTGATTAGTAGCTGTGTCAACGAAACGTACAACATCAACCGACCTTACGGCTACTCTGCTCGGTATACCATGCTGAGACCAACTTTTAACACGAGAGGCGGCTGGGACTTTTTCCGAAAGCAGTACATTTCTCCTTTGGACGTGAACTGTCATGTTGACATTCCTTATGGCTCAGATTACTACTACGAAAGGGAGGACGACGATAACCCAGACAAACTTGGGAAGCTACCTCTTAGGAAAACACTAAGCGACTTTCTCAAAGACAAGTACACTCTTGAGAATGGGCAGAAATACAGGCCACCAAAAGATCATCATCGCTACGGAGAAGGAGCAACAGATACAACAGAAGGTGTTTATAGAAATGTTTACGAGCTACCAGACTGGCACTGTCCTGGAATGTCATTGAACACTAACGGAACAATATGCTATCAGGCGTACTACAGCGAAAACGCGGAAGGGGCTGCTAATAAAATGTTTGACAGTGCGCACCAAGACCCAATCGTGCTGAAAACAGAATTCGACGACAAGTCATTCAGAGAATACTTTGGATCCAGGTACGTCGTCCCATCGTCCCCGTTATTCAATCCCGATGTCACCAGACTCCAAACCACCACTAACGAGGAACATGACCAAGAGTTCACCATGAATGAGATGGCCAAAGAATCTAAGTCCCGCTGTCCCTGTCCATATATACCAACCACCTCTGCACCCGAGTTGGCCACCAAACCTCCAGTGGAAATCGAAGGAAGAAGAACTCACTTTGTCAACATGTCAATTGCATGGGTTATCCTGGTGCCTCTGGCCTTCTTTATATCAAGATTTTTTAAAGAGACGTACTCGAGGGTGTTCTTCCTTCAGGAATTCTGGTGGTTGGCAATCCACGTCTTGTCCCTAATCACTGCACTTCTATTTTCCATTGGAGGAATCTACGCATTGAAAGCCAAGCGATCTTCGCAGAATCCATACGAAATTGTGTGGACAGACGCCACCGTGATGCACATATATTTTGGGTATGGAGTTCTAGGCATCTTCTTTGTCCATCTTCTCGTGGGGTCATTCCGGTTCAGTAACACGGCACTCCGCATGCTCCAAATTGGATTACATTGGCTCTTTGGATGGCTAGAGTACCTGTTTGCTGCGGGGTCCATTTTGGCTGCTGCGGCCATCCCTTCAGGAATAATGAGCTGCGCGACTTTTGGTATTTACTGTGCATTTATAGCGGTCCAGGTAGTGTTCACGCTGGGAATGGAATACCACATGCGGAAGGTCGACGAGATTCTAAACTTGGATCCCCCACGCACCTACCTTCCACCTCCAGTCATGCGTGTATTTCATCGGGACGCACCTGTAAGTCGTATAAACCTTGAAGCAAATGATTAAAACAATCAATTACTTGAGTTCAATTTTAAATGGAAATATTATTTTTTTTGTTTTTCAGTACGCCAAGTTTCGGGTAATCATGCTGGTTGTGTTTGTGGTTGTGTGCTTTATCTTCTACTTTGCCTTGCATATCTCGATGCATGCGGATGGAGGGGAAAATAGCTGCTTCCAGCCATCAGAAGAAACTACTTCGCAGGAAGTAGACGGCGAGGGCGAGACAACTTTTTGAGTTAATTACGAGGGTGTCCACGTTCACCTTTAGTTCAAAAGGTAAATTTTTTAGCTTATTTTGGTTATTTGATAATTAAATTTCCAGTTTTATCAACATATATGATTTAAGGAACATCTTTTTTTTTCTTAAAGGTTTCCAGGATTTGGTGGATCGTCTTCATTTCTCGACCCAAATCGTCTTGATGCAGAGCCTATTTACAATTTATAATCTAATTACAGTTTGTATTAGTTACTTCATAATGTTTGATGGTCAGTAGTATAGTGTAATCATTTTTATGTTGGAAATGTCATGTTTAGTCTATATTTCTGTTGGAAAAACCTTTTAAGTAATATCTTCCCACATGGGTTAATTTAATATAGAATACTTCCGAGATTTGCTTGTAATGTTTTCAGTCTGAAATAGTTAATAAAAATGTGAAAAAATATTTTAGTCTATTCGTAATCTATTTCTCTGTAGACTGTAGAAACTGTCGTACGTATTACATCTTTAACATCTTCATCAATCTGCTTCGTTAGTATTAAGTTGGGATGTTGGGAAGACATACCTTAGTCCAATATGCACCGTGTACCTCTTTCTGATGATAAATCTGATCAAATAAAGTTCACTGTTAAGTGTACGTCCATTCCACACTTTTTTTGTTGTTAAAACATCATTTCATTTCCACAATCTCTGCACTCATCAAGCACCATTAATATCTATAAAAATCATAATTAAAAATTGAAACAATCAAAAAGACAGTTCGTGTCAGAAACCAGTTTAGCAAATGTATCCCAGATATACACGAAGTGGAGATGGAGACCTGAACACAGAAAAACACGCTCGTGGAGCAAGAAGTTCCAAAAACAATCACCATAACCCAGCATTGTTCTCATTCACATTCTCTATAGAGAATATTATATTTTTCGCAAATGCTAAAAATGACAGGTGTCCAGCGTACGTCCCAATTTACCTCATCTCACCATCTTTTATGCAATGACAGTGATGCTTAATGAGTTTCTAACCTTTTTCCCATAATACAAAAAATAGTTGAAATTTTTCAGATCAAGTAATAAGCATGCTGACACCAACATGTCATCGTCAAACCCATAAAATAACCAAGTTTAACAGGTTTCTTAAAACTGGTCAACAATCAACAACATGCCGCGAATGTACATATATTATGTAATTCATATCCTTCGCATCTCACGTTGAATATATAATGGGCAATGAACATGCAAACCTTTTGTTTTTACTGGTCAGTGGTTAGTATAATCCTTTTATCTTTATTCGCTCGCAAATAGCTTATTGTTTTTTTTCACATGACACCACACACCATACCACCATACACGCAAAAAGGTCCAGTGCAGATATTTTATTGTTTAGAAATTTACATTCAGTTGGTCCGCTGAAACGCTGGACACTGGACAACCGAATTCTTGGACATTTTAGTCCGTAGTTTATTTTTCCTTAAAAAATGGGGAAATTAAATATGCTACAATTTTTTGTACTATTGTCATGTGCAATATGTACAAAAGCTCAAAAGAATATTTCTTGGACACGTGACCTTCAAGTTGGAAATGGCTACCACATCCGTTGGAACAACGAGGATCCACAATACCTCGTTATGGAAATCAGTGCCCCTGTACGTGGATACGTTGCTGTAGGATTTTCACCAAATGGGGCAATGCGAGGGAGTGACATTGTAATGGGTTGGGTGGATTCTGAAACAGGAGAGGCATACGTCAAAGATTTATATGCAATTGGAAACAGTGTACCGTTGGAGGATGATCAAACTGACTATGAATTGTTGTGGGCGGAGGAGAATGGATATCAAACGACTATACGTTTTAGAAGGAAATGGGATACTTGTGATAGTGAACATGATTATCAGATTACGGGTGACACGGTGAGATTAATTTGGGCGGTGAGTGATGAAGATCCTAGTCCTCATCCAAAGTACCATGGAGCTGATTTCCGGGGAGGAAGAAGCATTTTCCTTAAGGTACCCACTCATCTACGTAAATTCCCTGATGATGAAGCAGTTCCAGACCCGGCAATTCATTATTGGGATGTTAGAATGCCTAATGTGAATGTGGACGGGGTAACTGATACGACGTATCACTGTAAAATTATAAAGGCACCGGCGTTCCAGGATCGTGCGAAGAAGCATCAGATTATTGGGGTAATGTGATATTTTCGGCTAATTTTTTTTTGATATTTTAGGTATTTCAGAATGATGAGTTTATATATATTTTTAAATAGTACCGGACATTAATTGAAGAAGCTAATAGCCAGTGGGTCCACCACATGAATTTTTTTGAGTGTTTCGTTCCTCCCCATTTGGGCAAAAGTGAAGACATTTTCGAGAAATATTTGGATCATCCTGGGGAACGGTGCTACACGAGGAATATGCCTCCAGAGTGGGGTGAATATTGCATAACTGTACCAGTGAGTAAATTCAATAATTTCAAGTAACTAACTATTCGATTTATTTGATATTTAATTTTAATGTGTTCTCGCCCAAAAGTTTGTCTGGGTGGCTGGAGCTGAAGGATTGATGCTACCAGAACACGGTGGCATTCCATTACATGAGCATCACAACGGCACAACTTACTTTATGCTGGAAATCCACTACGATAATCCAAAACAGCTTCAATGTAAATTATTTACCAAATTAGTTAACCACTTTATTTTCTAGGACATTTAATGATACAGTTAATTTTAAATTTCAGTTACTGATCACTCGGGTATTCGTGTTTTCATTACGGAAAATACCCGGGAGCATGACTACGGCACTATAACCGTCCATTCCCGTTTCGGCCAGTTCCAAATGATACCTCCAAAAACGACCGGGTTTAGATCAATGGCTTATTGTACTTCGGAGTGTACTCAGTCAATAATTCCCCCTGAGGGTATAACAGTTACTCATGCAACATTACATGGTCATTTAACAGCGAGAAAAATGACACTACGTCATATCAGAGATGGGAAGGAGCTTCCACCAATTGCTCAAGATTTGCATTATGATTTCAATTATCAGCAAAGTAGAATAGTTCATCCGGATAGGAAAATTTTGCCTGGGGATATATTCATGATTGAGTGTGAATTTGATACGATGGATAGGGAGAAGATTACTTTTGTGAGGAAAATTACAAGAATATTTAACTAATTTACTTGTGGTAATTAATGGAGTGTACATGTGAATTTTTTTTGTACATTTTAGGGTGGGACTTCAACAAGGGATGAAATGGTTAGGATGAAAGCATATAATTTTAACTTTTTTAATTCAGAAAATTTAAATGTCGATTTTGTTTTGATTTATAGTGTCAAGGCTACATAACGTACTATCCTAAAATCCCATTAGCACTTTGTAAAACGCAACATGAGTTTCATAACTTTTTCGATGCTTTGGGAATACATCAAGTGGAAGGAAAACAGGTGCTGAAAATGATTCAGTTGCCGTATAAGCCAAAGTAAGAGTAACAAAAAATGAGTTAGTTTGTTTTTATAATGAATGATTTATGATTCTTATAATTTTTGTTCTTTTGATTCAAGACCAAACCAATTGTATGACCCGGGGGATGACGCGTACATTTTGAAAAACGGAACAAATGGAAATCCTCAGTACCCTTTTGACTTGTTATACGTGACAGATCCCAGGCAACCACAAGAAGGGGGTAGGGACTTAACAGTAAGAGAATATGTTGACAGGCTTGATTGGACAAGTGGTGACGGGAAGCTTACAAAAAAAGTTTGGAAACAGTGGTGGGAGGGCCAGCATGTCACATTTTGTACGGGGCCGAGTTGGAAAAGGATTCCTTTAAAGGTTATTATTTTGTGTGCTAAAATTGCAAGTGCAAAATTGAGAATTTCAAATGAAAATTTAAAATGTGCGTTTTTTTACAGAACTATATTGTCAAGTACCCAGAGTTTAAACCGTACAAGAGACCAATTTCTGGTAGCTGCCTGGCGTCAAGTGTAAGTGGAATTCGGAATATTTTCGGTTTTAGAATTTTATCGATTTTATTGGTATTTAATTTGATTGGCTTTATTTCTTAGAATTAAGAAGTTTAATCACATATTTTACAAATTTCTTTTATATAAAATTAGTTAAATAATTTTAAGCTCAAACCTTCTAAAATCCTTTATATTATGTAATTTTTTGTTGTTGTTTGCCCCACAGGCAAGTGCCTAGCGGGTGTACCGTTTTAAAAATAATTATTCAATCATTCATTCATGGCTTTATTAGTAATTAAACAGTAAATAAATGCTGCAAAAGATAATTTGGCCACCAAGACCAAGTACCATAATATGATAATATATAACGATGAAATATAACATATTCTCCATATTCATGAATAAGGCTACTTGTGGGTGCTTTACATTTTTTAAATACACATATTTTTTTTAAAAACAATATGTGCTAGACAATCTTTGTTCACTTTTGGGTTATCGCAAGATTTTGCTTGGTTTGCAATTCGATCGATAATGCGAAACTTCCGTGATTTTCTCACGTAATCAGTAACCAGAGAATATTTACTTTTACCACGAAACGAAATTCTAGGATAGGTGGTTACGTCTACGTCATACGTGTGCTTTAGAATTAGCTTCACTAAACATTAAATCCTTTATACACGTTTATGATGCACCAATTTAAAGTTATTTTCAGGAAAATGCAAACTGAAAAGGCAGACGGGTGTGAAAATTATGATTGTGTTTACGGCATATGGCATATTTCCAATTCCAGGCATTATTAGTTTACTTCAACAAGCAGAGCAAGCTTTAATGGGTATACGAACAAAATGAAAGACTGAAATAAATTGTCGCTACTTTATGTCACTATATTCCAAGCTGGGATATAAAGTAAACCCAAAGCCGGACAAAGCTTGCGCGGGGCCCTTGGCAGAACTTGTTTCATAAAAAGCATATTGTATCGTAATTTTAATTACGATGAATATCCTATATTAGCATTATGAATTTACGAAATTCTATGAGAACATATTCTCATAATTTACAAGAAATAAAAAACCAAAACATTTTTTGGGATTTTTGGATCAACGAGACAAGCTCATGACGAGATTTTCAAATCGGAGACGATTTTTCATAAATTTGTATCTTTCCTGATTTACTGTACTAATTTCCATTTTAAAATCATTATAAAGACTTTTTATTTACCTTTTTTTGCAAATTCTTGGAAAAATTTATGGTTAAATGCAAATTAAGAGAACTTCGGGACATTAGTGCAGAGCATGCTGTTTGTTATAAGTTTTATTTACACTTCAGATTTTGGAACTGAGACTTTTCCCAGAGTTTTTTCAAATTATTGGACAATCGAAAATTGTATTAAGCTTTAATATAGACTGGCAGATTCTCTGTTTCAGCCTAAGTAGCTCGTTAGCCAGGTTTACATACATTTTTCATTATTTTTAGTAGTAGTGTCATTATTTAGAAACAGTTGTTGCAGTTTTATATATTAGCAATTTTTAATGCCCGAAAAAAAACCAAATCATTCAGTATCTAAAAAGGATTTTAGAACTTGTTTGTTTCTATAATTCCACGCCGCAAGCTTCGCTAGATCTCCCATTCTAATTTTTATTATCAAAAAGTTATCAAGCTTATGAAGTCCACATAATTAAATGGAACTTATTTGTAAGGGAGAACTCTTTGACAAATAACTCCAATAAACATTCGACAAATCTATGCTTGGTTAACTCGTAAATCAAATCAAATTGGGGCACATTTGAGATTTTGAATTATGCTACAAAATTACTTTTTAATTTGGACAAATAAAAACAGTTTCATTTCAAGTAAATAAGTATTTCATTCAGAAAGATAAACGAAAACTATTTGATGAAAAGAATTTCGATAAGCCGAGGGGCCCCGCTACCGCGGGGCCCTTGGCATCTGCCAAATCTGCCAAGTTACTAATCCGGCCATGAGTAAAGCTTAAAAAAATCATCCATGTTTCTAAATGACTGTTTGTTGTAAGTAAAAATAATTAACAGTTGTTGAGCATTACTTCATAACTGTGACATGATCATGCTAATTATTTCTGATTTTCATAGTTTACTTCATTCGTTTAAGAAGAACCGTCATACTGCTACATATATTATGTGGGATAATTTCATCTGGCAAACATTGATATTTTAAAGCATGCGTGTAGTAATGGTTTTACCAGGTATCATTCATTAGGGTCCGTAGATAAAAAAATAAATCCAAGTATTTACTGGTACACGTTAAGTTTAGGGCATGGTTTGGTGGACTTTAAAAATTTAGCTATCTTGCCTAAGACAAGACCTTCAATTCTTTTGCACTATCAAAGATGGACATATGGATAAAATAACGCAACATCTTCGGAATATCAATTAGTCATCATATCATATTCCTCCTTCTTGTCTTCAATTGATTGGTACTTATGTGAGGGAACCGTTTTCCCAGATGCCTCTAAGTGCAGTGATGCAACAAAATGTAAACTTACAGTTTTAGCAAGTATCTATATTTGCAAACCGTTTGTTTTCACAACAATAAGGTCATGCCAAATATGGACCACGGAATGCTAATCATATTCATCTTGCAAGTCTTGCATATTCATGATTCATGACATGAAATACCATATATATTTCATCCGATAACTGTGGGCTGCATAAAGTGCTTTTTAGTTTTAGCTCATTCAAAATTTGACTGACAACGAGGGATAATAAACTTGCTGCCATTTGTAATTAGTAATTAGGTATATAAGTAACGTTTTACGTCAGTTCGCTGTTCCCGACAATAGGAATTGTACGTACTGAATTTTAGAATCAGCGATAACAAATTACAAAACAAGAATAAGCTAGTCAACACCCGGTAGGATCAATCGTTGATATTCGAAACATAAGTACATCACAGTTACAGCCAAATTTCAGAAAATCATCTCTAATCCATATACATCATTTAGGACATTCATTGAGTTGGTGTATACCTGAACGCCCTTTTAAGTTATCTTCCTTCGACTTTTCACATGCCTAGATTTTACAGTTTGACGTGAAAAGGGTTTCAGCAATTTCGACATATTTCTTTTTAGTATTAGCGCTATCAAATAAGCACATGTTAATGAGATATTTTCAAGCTTACACTTTAATTAAAAATACGGTAAGCTAATTTGCAAGATGCAGATGGTATCTGAAAACAGGAATGCGCTAACCTTATATTCATTTTATAGGTAGTCAAGCACTAGGATGGATGCAAAAATTCGAAATTGTAAAACATCCTCGGACTGCTCATCAAAATTCAAACCATTTCTTTATTTCAAGTCTCCAAGAAGAAAACATTTTTTTGCAAACTCCAGCCCTGGTTTAGCCTTGAAACTATCCATATTATGCATTTAGCCTAGCCTTGTAAAACCGATCAATCATTCCATAAAATCATCCTTAGATTTTGGTTATGCCATGCCATTGCCTGAGAGTAATCTATCATTTTGATTTTGATAAACTCATACTTCATACGTTGCATTGTCTCTAGAATCTACAATAGATACATGTCCGTTTCATGCTTACACAAGAGTCCTGACTTGTTGGGGTTGTTGTCTTTAAATTTGAGAAGTCTCATACTTGTGTCAGAAAACCCATCTAAAACTTTTTCACAAATATTTTGGAAACTGATTTAGGAAACTGAAACTTTTACCTAAATCAGTTATTTTGGATAAATCAATTTGTAAAGAAATGTAAAATAGAATACTGAATAATAATGATAATTATCAACATTATAATTTATGGTGGGTATCATCATAACATATCAGTAAGGATTGTCATTTAGAAAAATAATGACGATGAACATGAGGAAGTAGAACTTTGATCTTATTATGAGATTATTGTATGCATATAAATAGGCATTTTAATTTAATATTAGAGTACTTTTCTACTTCTTCCTATCATGACTATTTATATAAATCTCATTTCTACACATATATGTCATATAAATCAAATATAATGCTATTAAATCATATTTGTTACGCTTTAAAGATAAAAGATACATATACAGAGTAGGTACTTTCTACTTACTAGAATCACTAAATTTGAAGTCTTCAATTTGAATGCTAGGAAAGTTGGAGGAGTAATTCTATGAACTCCAGCACTATGATTTTTTCTACTTGTACATGAATGAATTCCTGCGAACTTTTGGGCTACATTGGTATTATTTATGTGACACTTCTCAAACGCTACCACTAATTTTATTTGATCGAGTTAGTGACACACCCACTTATAAACTTACTGATTTTACTAAAAAAGTCCTTTTATAAGGTTTCTTCGTCAGTGTAATGAACACTTCAACAGTTAATTGTAGCCAGCATTTACAATAAATATGTATAAAAAAGGAAATACTGAACAAATCTATAGATTTTTATACAAATTATATTGTTTGATAATTCAATCTGTCATCGATTTTTGCACCCAAATGAAACAATAAAATTGCTCACTTATGCACACTTTTATACATTACATGCTAAGACATGATCACAATAGGATGAAAACATTAGTGTGGAATTAGTGTCAACTTTTCTACCAT
>JAQFXM010008608.1:0-10461 GCA_034693345.1 Entomobrya multifasciata | reverse complement strand
TATCCTCAAAATATTACTTCATACAAAAACGACACAACATGTATAATGCATGTATGTACGTAATACTAACTTGATCATGATGGTGATGATCATCTCGCACATCAAATGGACAAAATAAAAAAAGATGCAAATGTGGTTTTTTAGAAAGAACTTAATAATATATGTATATGAATTTTTAACGAGAAAAAGATAAACATAATCGTTTATCATCGTCAATACATAATAATAGCTGTAGTAATCATAAAAATTAAGTAATATTATCTCTCCGTGGATTTTGCTTACTGAGCTGCTGCTGCGTGTACCATTTTTTGGAGAGAAGTCAATAAAATATAATTATATTTTTGTTTTTTGCTACATATGCATGTTTGGATAGTGTGGTGAAAAATTGTTGTGTTGTGGGGTCACGGAACAGAGAAATAATACAAAAAAGAAAGTTAAATGTGAATGAAAGGGAGATTAAAAGGAACAGATTTTTTGTATGAAAAGTGTCCTCGTTCTTTTGAGAGAGTTAAAAAGATTGTTAGTTTGGTGTGTTGAGACGAGACGAGAGAACTGTTGTGTTTTTAGGAAATGCTAACGACGAATGTTGATTGTGATTGGTGGCATATCTGCGACAGCTTTATTCGTGATTGTGGAGAGTGAAAGTTGGTGTGAAGAAGCATTCAGGGGTAAAAAAAACAAGTTGCTGGAAAAAGTGAAAGGTGAGTTTGGAAAAATGATTTAATGGAGAAAGTTTGGTAGAGTTCCAAGCCATACAAATGGTTTTACATTGTAGGCCAGTTTAAGTAATAAGAGAGATGGAACAGTGGGTGGAGTTGGTTTACTAATTGGTAGTAAGAAGCAACTTGAGTAAACTACATGCATGAGCAATGAATAGTTAAAATGCAAACTTGCTTGAAAACAAGGTTTGTAAGTTTGACCAACAATTTGTTTTGAATGGAAAAACAAGGTATATGAATGTTGCATTTGTAGGTAGATCAGTCGAATTAATAACTTCAACCTAGAGGTACGGATAAGAGCTTATCAATCACTATCAGCTTTCAATTGAAATGAAACGGGAGAATTGCAGTTTTGTAAAATGCGAGTAGAATTAGATAACAATGCCTAAGTCAAGTATAACCTTGAATAGAGATGATCTGCAGAGAGATGATAGATGATTGAAATGAGAAGAATGGATTGTGTGTGTAAAACGAAAACGTGCAAAACAGAGATTGAGATTGATGGAGTTTCTGTTGCGTTGCGCTCAGATCATGTAAACTTTGATTGATCAAAGTTGGCAAACAAGGCATTTTGCATTGAGTGTTGACAGCTAGCTCAAGATTCAGCTCACTTATATTTTACAGGTTAATTGTACATGTGGCATTGTCTAAAGTAATGAAATGACAATTAGGTTTTAGGATTGGTTAATTAATGATAATTAATGATTGATTAATAGTTTGTTTGTTTTTAGTTTTTATGAGAAAACAAATCTTAATAATTTTGCATTTTTAAACAGGTTTTCTACAACGTTGAAACCTTTAATGGTTTAAAAGAGAAGCATGCCTTCTCACGGGCACGATTGTTTTTTCGGGTGGTCAGCCTACTCGTACTTTTTAACGTTATATGTCTTGTCACTTCACATTTTGGACACAAACACACGATCATCCCCTCACTGGCGACTTGTTGAAGAAAATGGACGCAACACAATTGTACCAGATCCCACACCGGCGATGTCCATATCAGGTGCGAATTATGCGAACGATGAATACTGCGTACAATTTGATCAATTGATTCATGAATTTGATAAATTTTAATTGAGTGACATTTTGTGTATGATTTCCAGGCAATTTTGGACTAAATTCAGGATCTCTGCCGGGGGGCAATTCCCCCAGCCTGACATACAGTCAGGGACGCTTATCCCACGTGTCGAGTGACACACAAAACGAATCCCTGCCATACTCGCGGTTGGACAGGCCGTCATCAATGTTGATCTCAAATAGTGAAGAGGAAGTTGAGCTTGTCCTCCAAATCCTCGCCACTACAGTGATTAATTCGGGGTCATGGATAAAGAATGGGGAGGAGACGTACTGTAAGGGGTGCACCCTTGCTGGTGGCGGGGCAAGTAGTAACCCAATGTTGATGTCATCCGACTACGAGAATATTTCTGGAGGAGGAAGCGGTGGATTGGGAGTTACCGTGGATGACGACAGTCCGGAAGTACTGGACTGTGGTCGTCCTGCAAATTTTACATACTACGATCAACTTATTGGAGTGGCAAATCGTCACAACCATCCGCACATTCCGGAGCCATCTGTGGCAATGGTGTTTCGCAAAAAGGGTAGTAAAAAAGATACGATTGACTTGAATACCTTGGAGAGAAAGTTGAGGAAGGCGAAAAAAGAGGTAGAGCAATAGATAGTAAACTAATTATTCCGTGAAAACTAGTTACGTTTAAATGTGTGCTCAAAATTGTACATTAATTTTTCAGAAACCAAGCTCCGTTCAACTTTATAACCAAATTGGAAACTTTTGGAGGATTAAAGGCCATACACTCAGGGCCATTGAATGCTTTCGACGGGCGCTTGCTGTGGCTCCGAATAATCCGGAGGTATGAAAGATACAAATGGCTATAAGATGGCAAATTTTTTAAATGCGAATTGAAATTAACATTATGAATCTTTTCATGTTACAGGTTTTACATAATTTGGCTCGCTTATTGTTGACACTCCAATATTTGGACGATGCACTGTTTTTAGCCAGACGCTCTCTCGAACTTCAAGCGCCCGATAGAAACGCGTGGCAGCAGCATTTCACACTGGGTGAGATACTCAAAGCTTATGGACACCACCAGGAAGCCGTTCTACATTTCAAAGTAATTTTATACAGAAATTCTATAATTGGTTTCCAATTTCTGATGAAATTCTGAATAGTAAGTGATATTCATCCATTAATTTTTAATCCTTTAGCACACTCTGGAACTGAGACCAGACCACGCTGCAGCTCAGCAAGCGTTGCGAGAGCTTGAAAATCTTTTGGCCGGAACTGGATTGCACATTTGTACACTTCTCATCATAGTTTTCCTGGTACTTGGTGTGTTACTCATGATGCTAAGTAATTTGGAGGAGGCAGAAGCACAGGATTTATCAAGACCACCTCCTCGACACTTCAGTCGAGCACTGGCAATGCGTTCTCTCAAGTTAGGTATCTCTCCTAGAGCCCTTCGTGCCAAGAGACTACCATGAATCTCAGAACCAACCAAGAAGACAAATTTTTATCTTTGGTTGTTCATCGTCGTACTACTATAATTACTACATAAACTTGATCAACGCAAGAACAAACTAAAAAAAATTGTTTAAATGTCTTAATACTATTAATACATTACTTAAAAAAGTGTCCCAACGTAATTTACTTAAAAAAAGCAAATTTACTCATTAGCAAAAAGAATCAAGCAGTGTAGCAAAGAAATATACTGCTCGTTATAAAAAAACTAATTGTATCGTTATCATAAATGATGATCACTTCTTTTCATCATAAATGATACATATATTATATTGTAGACTTTTTGTAGTAATCGAAAGAGAAGATCGTTCGTTCAAACCAAGAAAAAAATTAGTTTTTTCTGAGTTACAAGCAAGCAAAGTGATTTTTGTTTTTTAAAATAACTGTATGCATATTACAGTGCGTGTAAACCTTTTTTTTGGCACAGTCTCCTTTTGTTGTTCAAATTTGTTCAATTGTTACTAAAAACTAAATCTCTTTCACGTTTTTATATAGTGTAGTCATCGTCTTCGTCGTCGTCTTCGTGTATTTTTTTCTCTCGAACATTTACGTAAACGCTTTGTCTACGTATCCTCGTGTAATTATCATTCGTTTCGTTGTTTTTTCTTCTCGTCCTCCGTTCGTAGTCGTATGTAAAAAACAAAACTTAAAAACGTCGAAAAGAGAATCACCACTACCTTTTTTACCCGGTTTAATAATATCTCAAGAGAGAGAAAAATGAGTGTGTTTCTTGACTTGATCTTCTTTAGAAAATGATGAGTAAGGATAAGTCTAGTCATAAAAATATGAAATGATTGTTTCATACTGTTCTTATTATTATATTTACTACACACATTGTACATCTCTACATTGATTGTTGTTGTGATTTGCAAAATGCAAGAAAGAAAAAATTTATTAATTCCTCTAATTGTTTTTTTTTGTGGTAGTAAAATAGAATTTTTGCATTGCATTTTTTCTACACCAAAACCATCACAATGATTCATGAATGTATACACTGAAAAATAAAATCCAACCCAAACATCACCACCACCAATCACCAACCACCGCAAAAACAAAAAAATTGCTACTACCTTTTTCCCCTTTTTTGATCCCCAAAAAACTTATTACTGTAATGAGCCATAATATTAACATAAAAAAAACATTGTGTTAAATGTATAACTTGTTATAAATGTGTAACTCATGAGAAAAAACTGGTAATATAAACTTGTATTATCATTGATGATCATGATATGATATATGATATGATGATAAACTCATTGTCATTCATAAATTATTTAAAAAACTTGTCAAAAAACAGACTGAAAAAATGATGAAAAATAAAACTTCTCTGACACGCTTCTCTAAGTAAGCAACAGTCATTGAAAAAAAAATCATACAAAAATGTTGGTGTTTTTTTGTGTATTTCTGATTATTTTTTCCCCTTTATTCTTTTAATTGACATAATATAACATATATTTATAATGTTTTTTTGTTGATTGGATAACAGTACAGAGAGATAGGTATAATATTGAATATAGTCATCATATTACATTTTATATATATTCTTCAAATATTGCTAAATCATTTTTCTACTAGCTTTTTTGTTTTTTTCATACTCTGGTGTATTTGATGGCGATATCGACTCGCCAGATATTTTTATAATTTTTTATCATACTTATTTATATAACTAATAGCTGATCATTTGCAATCACTGAAATCTATAATTTGTTGATATAATGTTGCATATAATTTTTGTTGTTGATCCTGTTTTTATACTGTATTTCGACTTTTTAACTTTTTTTTCAATTTCTAAAAATATGTAATTATACATTATTGGAATGTGTCCAGCAGGTGATGTGTGTCCTTATTTCGCTTTCTAACAAATTTCTTTTCTAGCGAGCACCATCGCAGTTCTTTTTCCATCCCTCTTGAATTTAATTTCAATCACCGCCAACTAATTCTGTACACTTACTTAAAAATATTAAACAAATTCATAAAAGTATCAAGTAGGAAATAAATTTTTAACTGATTATAATGTCAACATGACTTAGCATGTTAAACTTGGTGGTAGATAGTGAGATGATCAGGATAACAAAATCAGTCCACAAAAAACTGCAAAAAATCTATAATTAACATTTAAGTACACGCCTAAACCAAAAACAAAAAATAAGAAATACAAAATAGTAGTAAAGTAAAACCACGTAAACTTATAAACAATCAGACAACTTATTTTTATCATATCATTGCAAAAATTATCGTAGAAAAAAAGTTGCTAGTTGCTGCTCGAAAGCAATTGCAAAGGACAAGAGGAAAGCTAACAAAATCTGTAACTTAAAAAATTAATTCGCATAGTGGATATCTCAGCCAGAGACTATTTTATACATACTAATTCCTCCACAAAACAAAATCATTTTTGTAATAACGCGGAAATGTAAATAGCCATTATACATAATAGTAAATTTTTGTTGTAATGTCTCTAATTTATAATTATTCCAGAATATATTGTTCAATTAAATTTGATAGTTTAATAGTATTGTATTGTGAATGATGATGGAATTAATGCATGTACACGCGCATTTTTTTGCATAGTAAAAATAATGCAGTACATACGACATGGTCGTTATTACTTGTTTTTTTTTGAAGAGAGAGGGTGATGATAAATGATCGAGATAATTTAGTTTTATTGTTTTTTTAGAACTGAACCCATGAAGAGTTGCTGGACGCTGGAGGATTCTGGTTCGAAGGAGCTGCTGCAGGTTTGGGAGCGTGGGTTGGTGAACTGGTTGGAGTAGCCTCACGAGAAACACCAAGACCTCCAGATGGAGGGGGTAGTTTATTACCACCCATTGGTGGAGGAGGGAGTATTCCTCCTGTAGTACTTTTTGCTTTAGTCCGACTTGAACCGTCTGATCCATCCCTTTTCTATAAAATATATGTATTAAAGACACACAAAATGTAAAGAAATTTCTTATATATGTAATGTAAGTAGTGGATAAATTTGTGTTAGTAATTTTTACCGTGATCTTCATGTTAATTTTTATTGTCTCGCCCTCCTTGAAACCCAGATCTAGTGCAGGTTTTGGAGTATCCTTCTCGTCTGCGATTTCCTGCTCCTTTTTAATTCGTTTGAAGTGATCTTGCAAGGATACTTGTAGGTCAAACGCTTGGCTTCTGTCAGCATATCCACATCCAATGAAAGCACTCCTACCCGCTGTTATGCAAAAGAAAAAAATTACACCAGTTTAGAAATTAGCTCAGTTTATAAAAATGTATTTCATATTTACTAATAATTTAAAAATTTATTAGTACCATTGTCATCATGAATCCGTAAAACAAAGTATCGAGAAGAATCCGAAACAGTTTCAATCGCCACACCTGGATATTCTTCAATAGGAGCTTGTGCAAATAGTGCCCCTGACATCTTATCCTCCAACTTTATAATACACTTGTTTCCTTTATGGACTAGGCGTAGCCTTCCAGTCCAATCCGGATTTTCCAAGTTCCACTCATTTGCTCTAAAAAACCAAACAGAAAAAATAAATCAATAAAAAAATACAACACACAATTAAATTACCTCCCTCTACCTATCCAACAAATTTATAATGATTACCAATCTAACATATTCAATTTTTTTACCTGTAGCCTCTGTTAGTCGTTCTTGGAGGAATTTTGTAGACAAACACCTCAGGCTGCACTAAAATGATACTTTCGTATTCTTCCATTTTACAGTGCTTTCTTCCTTTTTTCAACACACAAACTCTATACTTTAATTTCAATCAACAGATTTTTCTTATCGTGTCCTTCCCTCGTCTTAATTAAATTTTTCACGTACAAATTTAGTACAACAAATTTATTGTTCTTTTGTGTTTGAGACAAAAGAAAAGTTGTTGTGTTGATATTTTTATTGCTTTCTTCTCCTTTTTTTGTGCTCTCTCACGCAATAAAAACACACGACTCTCTCACAAATATAAAGTTGAAGAAGAAACGACGACGATGATGATGATTCACCTCACCTTGTGAAGAGTTGCCTTCCCACGATACTTTTTCTATCTACACAATTGTTTCACAAAAAAGCTACATAACAGAGAGTTTTCCACTAAACCACTACACATACCAGAAAATACAGCTGTTTGGGAGTATCTCTTTACATGTTATCATCTGACTGATGACACCTAATACTAATGTGCTATAGACTAAGTCAGTTGAACATTCAACCCTTTTCTCTCTCTGTCTGATAGACAGAGAGAGAAAAGGGTTGAATGTTCAACCATTTTCTCTCTCTGTCTATCAGACAAAAATAATAGATTTGAATGAACAAAAATGATATCATTAGTCTGTTTGCCAAGAAAAAAGGATGAATGAAAACGATTTAAAAGAAACTTTCTCCGTCAAGCAATACGTACGTGTTGCCAGCTATTAGAATAGTTGATAGTACAACAAACATATTAGTTGGCAATTTCGCAGAGAACAAGAAAAGAACAGAGAGAGAAGATTACAGGTAAGGCAGTATGCAAAATTGCACATCAAAGCTAACCTAACAAAGTAGTCAATGAAATGAGAAGATTGAAAACAAAAAGTATGTATTCAGTAATGCATTTTAAGTAACTGGCTTGGCTGTGTGATGAAGGAGATGATAGAATAGAGTTGATAGATGCTTATTTTTATGCTTGTAAACTTGTATAGGGATGAAAATAAAATGCAGGTATCCTTTCAATATTCGATTCTCAATATAATGCAGAGATGCAATTCATTCAGTTGTAACTCATGTCATGGCACACGCTTTCGAAAACGGTGATGTGATATGCTGATTGATGTACTACAAACACTTTTGATTTGATTTTATAGAACAGAATCTAGAATACTAGAATAGCGTGTACTGTGTACATGACTGACATGACGGGTTTTAAAATGCTTGTTCAGTCAGAGTTGACGTTTTTTCTGTCTAATTCTTATGCATGATGCTTTTGATGTACATATTTTGAGAGTTGTTGGATGTTGAATGTGTTGAGTTACATGCTGTAATTTCTTTTGAAGATACTCACTCCTACTACTTCTACATGTTATATGCAAACTAAAACTGAACCAGTAATTTTGATTAATTGGACAAAGTAGGTCCATGATGGAAGGTAGATCGGTTGATGTTAAATACATTTTTACTTAATTTTTAATTTACATTTAGTAATTTGTAGATTCAAACTAATTAAATCAAACTTTATCGGGGTAATGTGAGACTAAGCTTCTAATTTCACAGGATTCACAAATCAAACATAACTTTGAAGTAGAAAATGGTTTGCCTTTGTCATTTAAAAAAATTACATGCATATATGGAAGCTATGTTCAGTGATTTGATACCGAAATGATAGATTAGATTAGATTGATCACACTTGTACATGTACAGTACAGGTGCAAGTGTGAACAAGTATATGCGGTATGTTGACTGGTGACATCCATGATTTGTAAGCTCAGTTTTCAGAAAAGATTTGTAGAAGCATCTTCACTTGTCATATCTTTCCCAAGTCATCATGTCTTTCACTGGAAAATTCAAGCTCACCAAGAGCGAAAATTTTGACGAGTACCTGGAAGCTATCGGTAAGTTTTCTTAAAAGTTAATTAAGGTGTGTCGGTGTGCATTTTCAATGTTTGTAATTTTGTTTGAAAGGTGTCAGCTTAGAGATTCGTAACTTGGCTGAAGCAGATATTCCCATTATTGAAATTACCCAAGACGGAGACACCTTCAACATTAAGACTTTTTATAGCTTCAAGACAACCGAGTACTATTTCAAGTTGGGGGAGGAGTTTGATGAAACTTCTGCAGATGGAAGAGAGTGCAAGGTAAATACATTTGCAAAAAAACAAAGCATGAAAATTTTAAAGGAAATCATATTTCTTCAGGGTGCAAGTTTAAATAGTTGGGAAATTAGAGTTTTTATTTAATTTTTATATCGTGTTCTATATTTTTGTAGTCTGTTGTCACGAAGGAAGGAAACACGCTAGTCCATCTGCAAACCTGTAAGGGACAAACCTTGAAAATCCTGAAGGAGTTTAGTGATGACGAGATGAAAATGATCTTGGAAGGACCAGGAAATGTCATTTCAACCAGAATTTTTGGAAGGGTAAGCAAATTATTATCTAAATCAGCCAAATTATTTTTATTGTGCATCAAGTGAAATTGGTGAGTATAAAAATATTTTGTTTTCCTTTAAACTTTACAGCTATAAGTCAAAGCAGTCAAGTTTGAATGAATGACATCATAATTTGCGACTGTTTTCCTTTAAAAAATAAATTATAGTACATTTAACTAATGCAGGTTGCTATTTCATTATCTCATATGCTTCATGAAAATCTAGTTTTGTTCCTTTTCCATCATTTACATTAACTGCTCAGCTACTATTCTAGTTTTTTGTAAGATTCCAATCCACCACCACCATCAATTTTTCTGAAGGTTGGATTAAAAGGGATGCGAAGGAACTCAATTTAAGAAGTTGGTTGTATAACCGATTTTCTTTGAAAACTTATGAAATCAAACTGTACCGGGGTATTGCGAGACCAGTTAGAATGGAGTTTCTAGTTTCACAGGATTCACAATTCACAAATCAAATCACACATAGAACATAATATATGCACATTACATGATTTAATACTTCCCCGCACTTTAATCTCATAATAATTTTTACAGTTTCCATCAATCGAGAATAACGAAGTTGTAATATACATAAATCATATCCTAGAAATAAGGTGCAAAGCAAATACGAAATATGAACGTATTTAGCGAAACATTGACAGTTATCAGAGATTTGTTGTTACGTGTGGTTTCCAGAACTTTTTGGTTTTTCATAATGTGTTTTTTCACTGAAATATACAATTACAATTTCCAAATTAATCAATAATCATAGGAAATTTTTAATTATTACCATTAAAATTCTATTAATTGAGATCTTTGTATGGTCAAGGCGCTAGAAATGGAAGTTTATCACAAAAGGTATTTTTGTACTGACACAGGTTAATATTGCATCTAGCCAGGCCTGTAGCATGGACAAGTATAAACTGTATGAAAAAGTATACACGTATTGGATGCATGGGGCATTGGAAGAATTTTAGGAAATTTGATCTAGCGCAGAGAGTAGCAAACAAATAAGTTTGTCGTGTTGTTTATGTTTTACGAGTGCCGGATTGTTGATGTCAAGTTAAAGGGAAAAGTGCTTTGAATTTAATTGACAAACAATT
>JAQFXM010008607.1:0-10463 GCA_034693345.1 Entomobrya multifasciata | reverse complement strand
CTCCCGCGTGGCTTGCCATGTGACCGGTATAATTACTTGGTGCCTTCATCTTTTTATCGCAAATCTTACATGTCCAATCTCCTCTTGGTCTCGGTTCCTCCTCCAACAGCTTCTTTGCCATTTTCTCAATTTTTTCCTGACGGCTCCGTTTAGCCCGATCCTTAATCTTGCACAAACCATTGGGATTTTCCCTCTTGTGAAAACTTAAAGTGTGCTGAGAACTGTACGACCTTTCACAGTCTTCACATTTGAACACCTTTCCTTTTCCAGGGTTCTTCTTTTTTTCCTTGGCAATTTTCTGAATGTCAATTTTCCGATTGTGTACTTTTCGAATGTGTATTTTCAAGTACCAGTTTGCAGTCAACTTCTTCCCACAAATGGCACAGTAAGCCGGCTTCCTTCCTTGTTTCTTTTTGTGCTGTTGTTGTTCAACTTCCGCAACTTCTTCGTCGGAACTACTTCCGGTTGAGCTTTTATCCAACTTGGGAACAGCTTGGTTGGTGGAAGATGCAGCATCAATAGTTTGACGAGTCTCTTCATTACCACGAGAAGACGAAGAGTTGGCGTGGGCGTGGTCGTCGTCGTCACTGCTATCTTCATATTTTACAGTTGGCTTGGTGGAAGCTTCAACGAAGTTCGCAGGGATCTGACATCTTGTCAATTTGACTAGACAGCTGGCACCAAACAGCTGCTGACATTGGTCAAAAGTTCCTGTGATGTTGTATCTTAGCTGTTGCCGTTGTAAAGGGAGCCTTTCAACGTCATCATCGTCGTCAGAAATTGTGATGACTTCCACTTTATCCGAATCTGTAGGTTTAACTGCATCACGGGCTTTAGCGACAAAAGTTGAGGTTCCTGGAGTCGGCAAATCCATCATCCCTTCGATACAAGAGGCCTGAACTTTTCAAAAAAAAAGAAGAAAATAATTAGTTAATTACTGTAAGTATTGCACGCACATGATTATCATAAAACACATTAATTAGGAGATGAGTACACTTACCACAAATTTGAGAATAAATCTCCCTCAGTTACTTCAATTAACAATTATTAGTAAACGAGTGTACTGATTTAGTTAAATTTTAACCAACTACACAGCAAGTTTAAAGAAATTGTCGATCACCTCCTTTTAAATGTAGTACCTCAGACATGTTTGTTGGTTCATTGAATGATTCAATCTAAGCATGCATGCAGGCAGATGCGCAATGCACACGGTAAGCTGAAATTACAAAGTGCATGCGACGATCGGCTTCGAAGAGTGGCAAAAAAGCTTGCCCAAAAATTATTTAGCTCAGAAGAGCTATATAAATATGCCCAATTTTTGTCGCGTTATGTTATGTCCCATCTCGCTCATCACTATCTCTCAGGCTTTTTTATGTTCTCAGCTTACTGTGCTGTGCCACATGTTTGTATTTACATTCTACTTAAATTATTCTCGTCCGCTATTTATCTTTTTGGACGTTCAAATAAACATTGTTGTGACTTTTTAACTCAGTGTAAATATGACAAATTGACCCCAGAAATGTCCCAATTTGCCCCAAAAACGTCTCAACTTGCCCCAAAACATTTCTCAACTTGCCCCAAAACATGTCTGAACTTGTCATAACTTGCCCAAGGGCAAAGGAAGCACGGGGAAACGTGAGACAATGCCATAAAAAGGTGGGGCAACTTGAGACAATGCCATAAAAAGGTGGAGAAACTTGAGACAATGCCATAAAAAGGTGGGAAAACTTGAGACATTGCCATAAAAAGGTGGGGCAACGTGAGACAATGCCATAAAAAGGTGGGGCAACTTGAGACAATGCCAGAAAAAGAGAAACTTGTCTCAAAACATGTAGCACAATAAACATAAAGATCTATTTAATATAAAATATTAATTTTTTGTCCGTGTAACTTTAATTCGTGCTTCTGAGCTATCTTTTATCTTAGCAAGATTTATTCCTTCTTTTTTAAATGCAACAAAAAGTTCATGTGACTCAACAATTTATCATGTCAATTAAGCCATTTTAGAAGGCATTTTTATTAAATGTTGAATTTAAAAATTTAATTCATAAGAACACACACGCTCTTGGGTTGTCGGTTTGTTTGCATTGGTGGGGCACTGAGAGATTATGCTTGTTGTGGTCACCTCACACCTTAATGCGTCCTGTGTAAATTAAAAGCTACACATTATCTTGACCTTTAATTAAGTACGGTACTTATGTTCATATTTATATGCAAATTAACTTATAAACATGCAAAAAATCAAACTTACATGATTTGGATCAAATTTATTTCCCGTAAATCCATTCCAAAGCCAATTTCTAAAATACTCTCTTAATTGTAAGTGAACCTTGTAAAGTGAGTCATAATTCCCTAAAAAAAAGATTCATTTCTACATTCAGCCAACTTTTCAACAAAGTAATCCGATTCGTATGTCCATTCGAAAGCTTATTTCTTAAATACTCTCGTAATTTTAGGTAAACTTTGTAATATGAATCACTATACTCTACTACTACTGTTATAAAACAACAAAAACTTTGTAGGGTATAGTTTAACATTTAAATTGACATGCAAATAACATGTTTTTACCAACTAATATATAAATTATATAATTTGTGCACGACAAAAATTTGGTACTTATACTTAATACACCATAAAAATACAAAACCGTTGGTTAACACATCCTTGATTTAAGGCAGCAGTTTAAAGTGATGTCACTTTGAAATGGGCGAATATATTTCACGGATTTTCACAGTTTTGACAACCATACAAACGTTTTAAAAATCTGTAAAAATCATCAGCTGCTAAACTAAGATGCAAATTAAAATAAAATTGTATTTCCATTAAATTCTGTACCATTTACCGATTGTGTACAAAGGTAGCAATAAACATTTCACGATTGAGTTCCCGAAAATAGAAACCCCAAAAACTTAAAAAATATCCATTAAATTTCTCAGTTAAATATTTTATTCAAAGGTCATTAAGTCTCTAGTTTATTTTCAGATTTACTTGAGTTTAGCTCATCGTAAGTATTTTACTTATACAATAGTTATAATTTGTTTGAATTTCTGTTTTTTGTCGATTTATTGTTAACGCAAACATTTTATTACTGGAAAAGTGTTACAAGATATTAAAATATTTTCTTAGAACCCCGAAAGTACCTGCAAAATGCTGTTTCAATGTTTTGTTGTTTAAATGAAGTAATTTCAAGTTAGTGTTGTGATTTTCGTGATGATATTTTAATATTTTAATTCGGTAAAAACAGTGTTAGCCAATGGCTTCCCAACTTTTGTAGTTTCGATAAATTTGAATTGTAAAATTTTACATAAAAGGAAAATGTGGAGATACTGGAGCGTGAGATTATACACTTACGCGTTAGTTGATCTTTAGTACGTTATATCATGGTATAATTTGTGAAATTCGGATGATTAAATTGATTACAAATACTTGGAGAATTTAATTTTGACGCTTTAGTTAAAAACTGTATCTTGCCTTGCATGTTGTTCTGTTGTATATGCCAAATGTTGTCTTTAAAATGAGTTATTACGTTTAAAGTTATAAATGTATGCTTGCATTACATGTATCAGTATAAAAAATAAAATGGGCGTTTGGAAATATGATCCACTACGTGGGCAATATTTTACCGTTGTTATCCCCAAAATGATCTAGAGTAACACTTCTGTATTTCGACTGAGCCTTATTTTATGATAAAGTACGTTGCAATAAGTAGACACCTTTAAATTCAAATAACCTCATCTGTGATGTCGATAAATATATTCCTAATCAAAAACCGAAATGTATACTTTTTAGTTTTTATAATAATTTGCAGCTGATTAAATAAGTTGCCCATTTTCTCGTAAGTTAAAGTTTCGGTCACACTAAACCACTTGGCTGTTTTGCTCGTACTTTTAGTTGAGAATGCCTAAATTTACAACATGATCAATAATCATTTGTTGGCATATAGGTGGTGTTCTTTTCTCAACAAAGTTTCCTCCTCCTAAGGAAATTTTAAGGGGAGCAAATCTTCTCAATAACCTTCTATTAAATTTGCTATCCCTTAGCTTAATGTAGTACTTGACCTTAAGTATATCCAAAACCCGTAAAGATTCTTCATGAATATCTGCAAGCACATCAAAAATGATAAATATGCAGCAAATCATATTATTTGCCGTGTATCCAAATATAATAGACCGCTCCAGTGGTAACAACTTTGCCAAACGAATACAAGCATAAATACTAAGTACAGCTTCAGTAATGATAAATATGAGAACACATACTGTACTCTGTTTGTATGCTTGATTATAAGTTTTTAAGAATATTTGAAGTTGAGTAAAATATTCGCAGGAAATTATAAAATTGTTTCTATTCGAATCAGATTGAATGCATATTTGCTTCACATGAATGACATAAGCATGCAGACAATTTGATTTTATCGTTAGCCCAATGCACATTTGAGCTACAAAGCTGTTTAGCATGTAGGCCCTTGAGAAAAGGGTACACAAGCCTAATAATGACATTGTCAGTAAAGAAGGTAAAGGAAGTGGATTGTGATAAAATATGGACGAAGATGGCAAAATTTTAAAAGTCGAGTTTGCACAATTACACGCTGTTATTAAAAATACTCCAGGTTGAATAGGTATACAAGGTCTTCTGAAAAACGATAGTTGACCAAGTAGTGGAATTATAAATGCAGCATATGTTAGAATTTGAACCAGAGGTTTGGTCAAGTGTTTTCGAAGATTGAAACTTTCCAGTCGAAATTCGTGTTCTAAAAAATAGAAATATATCGATAGATAATTTGTGTTAAAGTTTTTTATATTCTTTTTGGAAGAATTTTACCTTTTATTTGATTTCTTTCAAAAAGAAGCATGCCATTCAGCACAGCTACAATAGCCTGTGCATTTTTCAGTTGTTCGTTTAGTGTGAAGCACCCACAGCTTGAGAATAATATGTAAAAACAGCATTGCACTAATTCTGAAACCGTGAGTACTTTCCATGCATGAAAAGTTTGAACAAAGCTGATCAGAGTAAAAATACAAACTAGTCTTAGCTTAAGTGCGATTCTGTTCAAGTGGATGTCCGATTTAACTTGGAATTTTTGTGTGGTTTTCGAAAAATGGTAAGGCAAGATTCCCCAGATGTCATATATTTTATGTGCCCAAAGTAAGAGTGACAATAATCCAAAATGCTTTGAAGAAAACAAGCATATTAGCAATTTTAAGCGGTGCAGTATAACTTTAAAAAAGATTCGGACTAGTGTGGTAGCCATGGTTGATGTGTCACAAAAAATTAAAACCTAAATATATGCACTCAGTGTGTCCGAATAAAAGTTGAAGAGCTACAGTTTATCGGTTTGAAAAATGCCTAAATTGAAATGATATTAAACTTAACTCACAATCAAAAGGTTTGACAAAATAGGCGGATAATAATTTAAACTTGGTAATTTATAAGTATTCCATAGTCCTGAATTTATTTCACCAATTTGCTTAAAATTCTGTGCTAACTTCACGTTTATATTCTGCTTTATCATCTTAAATTGAAATTGCATCAAGTATTTGACGACTTTCCACGCTTAAAAAGTACCTATAAACTCTAAAAGGAAAATTACCGTAAATTGAACCAAAATATTGTAGCATATTATTTGGCATATAGGTCTTCACATTTCACATTTTTTATAACCACAGTTAGGATATTCTACGCTAGAAGTTAAGCAGTGTCATACTTTAAAATACAAAGCTACATATGCCTTGCAAATTGCTCTACAAATAATTTTACTGTTCAAAGACGGTTACTTTCATAAACCATATTTTAAAATTGATATGGTGAATTATCCCAAATTTTTGCTTGAAAAAAAACAAAGTCGATAAAAAGTACAATCAAAATTTTTTGCTAGGAAAATAATTTTTTTGAATACAAATACCACTTTTTCACGTTACTTTATACATATCTGAATTTCGAAAAGTAAAATAATGTGACTGTGCATTTTAATTCTTTTTAATAGGAGAGAGATTAAGTCGAAATTTGGAAGTCGGACATTATGAGCTGACTTGATGATTGATTATAAACATACACAATTTATATATATATTATGCTCAAAGTCTAGCTGCAAAAACATCCGTTTCTACGATAAAAATTAAAGTGAACCTATTAATTCATAATATCCTACTACCAAATTCCGACTAACTGACTCTCCAATTAAAAAGAATTGAGACATAAAATAACGTGGAAAAGTAGTGATTTTGAAGCCTGGAACAGTGACATTTAACTGCATTTTAAGTGGATATTTTTTTCTGAATGAGCAAGGTATATTTAAAGTTACCCATATCTACACAAAAGAGAACCAATTTTCTTAAAGCAGTGTTAAATCGAGTTTTGTAGCTAAATTCAGGTTCCGGTTCAGGTACTAAAGTACTGAACCTATCTTCTATCAATTCACAAGTAAACGCAAATGCATACGTTATCTCACAAATACCATACAATGCGGAAACTGTTGTCATTTTCCCAACATAATCGAGCTTCTATATTAGCTACAATTCTGAATTTTGGTTTGATGTGAACACGTGTAGCCCAACTTCCTTATTTTAAATAGTTTGTTAGTTACAATAACATGTTTCGTATCTACTTTTATGTATATGTTATTTACCTTCACAAATTTGTAGTATTTTACCATGATGAAACAAACTGTCAAAGAGAATAAGTGTAAAACTTAGTACTTTTACAACTTGCTTTTAATTAGGCAAGCGTACCTTATGTATAGTTATATATAGTTATATTTTATAAACCATGCACTTGTCAATCACGGAACTAGGAAATAAAGTACTGCGTTCATCAATAAATATTTCACGACTTGAGTCTTGTTCAGACGTTTATAAGAAACATGCTCTCACATAACTTCTGTAGTGTTACATATTCAGTTAGATCAAATGTTTGGCCAAGCTATTGTCTCACATTTCGATCTATCAAAATCACATATATTTTCATTATCTACATCGTATTAGCAGCAATTTGCAATGCATTGGATATGCAATCAAACTTTATAGACCTTACAAAACAGTTAGATAGCTTAAAGGAATGTACAATCACGATTCTAACAGCTAAACTAATATCTAAACAAGTTCTTTCACAAGACAACGCATTTTACGACGTCTTGCTTTCAAATAGTTTCCCAACACTTCGTTTTATTGAGGAGTACATACCAACAGAAAAGTCAAGGCGTATGCAATGTGACCATGACTATTACAAAGTCGATGCGGGAGTATTCTTTAGCAAAAAAGAAAAAGACGTAATGTATCCATTCAGCAAAATCGGCTGCAACGTATTAGTTTACGTAAGTCCACCTCACTGTAAGCTCAGATGGGATATTTCACAACTTAGTTTAGCAAGTCTTCTGAATTTAATACGACCCGACTTTTTAAAGCTTTTCAAGGGCATTCGAACCAACGAAAAAGCAGACGTTCAACAGGTTTTATCCACAAACTTTGCCCAATTCTTTATAATCATCCAAAGATCAGCAATGTATATACCTTTACGTATAATGCATATTCTAGATTTCGAGCCTAGACTACTTTTTGTAGATAGTCTGAAGCAAGAGTTTCAGTCTCTTAAAATTGTATTTGCAACAAGTAAAAGCCAAAAAGGTGGACTTACAAAGATAGAAGTTACTTCAGTATACGTAATCAAAAGTTACGATTTCGAAGATTTCAGAAAGGATGCAAATTTTGCGCACCGATTATCATGGCTACGTAGGTTGAGAGTCATTGATAAAAAGTACAACTGCAGACCGGATACTTTAAAATGTGCATCGTGGTATAAAACCTACCAATTTGCGGAACATGCAATCGTACAACTTCAACCCAAACCCTACATAGCGTCAGAACAGTGGGTGATTCTCGGTATACCCTTAGATTCAATTAAAGATTCAATTACAGACTCTGCAAAATTTGACCAAAATTGACGGTAATAAAATGGCTTTACGAGATTGGAAAAATTACTATTCTTTCGACGTTATCATGTTGTCACTAATATCCCCAAATGGTACTATGAATGTATATCGGCGAGCGTGTAGGCGCAGATAACATGTTTTTCATCACGCCTATCTCTACACTTCGAGTTTTCACGGCGCCCGAAGCATACTATGGATTTCGCTGGCCATCAAATGGCATAGGTTACATTACCTGTGCATGGGATCTAGGGAACGAATGGATATTTTCGTTTACCGGATTTATATCAATTTTCGATACCACAACATGGATATTGCTTACAACATTTAGTTCATTAATGGGTCTGATTCTTGTTGTTGCTATAGAGAAAAAATCTAGAAACTTTGCTGATACAACTTGTTATTTAATGTTTAGTATAATAGTTTTACTAGAAAAAGAGTTTGCTCTCCCAAAAATCTTAAGACCACCAAAATTACACATTGAATTTAATTAAAAAACACGAAAAACTGCTGGATGATCAACTATTTTTTCTGCTTTCATTAATTTTTTAATTGAAGGATTGATTTTTCAAGTTTACAACTTTATAATTTACAGTAATACATTGTATTTGTATACAACTAATAAATATTTTACTTCTTTATTGACTTCCGATGGTTTTAACATACACATTTCTCGCCCTTCGGGCATACTTTGGCGGCCCCTTTGACTGACAAGGAAAGTCCTTTGGTTCTTCGGAAGGTCCACAGGATGGAGATATTGTTCTCCTTTTGTTTAGCCACTAGTTACGTATTCTTCGTTAACCGTTTTTCATTAGCCGGTTTACCCTTCCTTGCTGCCGAGGTACTTCAGGATTTCCTACCGGAACTTGCTCTCATGCTTTGTCGCTTTGCTGCTACTATTGAAATAATTATTGAAATTGAATAAATAAATTGAAAGTAATTATTTTGTACCAATTTTTGCTACATGGATAATTGTTAGTGTTGTTCATAGCAATGGTTATAGAGGATCAAATATCGACAATTTAATTGCCCCAATTCCTATTTAACCACCGTCCAAAAAAAATATGCAAAAGCTTTTTTGATGCAACAAACACCATATAGTATGCAAGGTTATATGGGAAATTATCGCCATGAAAAAATTCTACTCGTTAATTTGAAGGGCCCACGAAATAGTCGTGATTTTAATGTTAGTATTCCGAATCCCAATCGAGACAAAAAGCAGCTACGCTACAATTACTTTCATATTTTTATGCAATTATTTTGTCAAACGATTTATTTCATTTGGTTCAGAAAACATTGGGAAATGGAGAGATTTTACGTAAGCACTATACATAGTCATCAACATGATGATTGTCACAATTAAAATTAGCATTTTTACAATTTGATTAATGATAATAATTAAACTGGCACTATAAATTATAATACACCTTAGTCACATTATAATTCAATTTCCCCCAGCAAACTACAAAATCACATAATGATCTAAACAATTTACTGGAAACCTCAACACCTTTTCAAGTGAATACGTCGCCGATGCATTTTTAAGCTGCCAGAATCCCGAAAGGAAGCTCCACATCCAGTGACCACGCAAAAGAAAGGCTTTTCTTCGGTGTGGATCCTCAGATGCCTGAACATGTTCTGCTCCTGATAAAACCCTTTCCCGCAAAACACACAACCGAACTCTGGAATGCCTGTGTGAAGTTTTAAGTGCTTAGTCAATGTGGTAGCAAGCACAAAACTCTTTCCACACTGGTCACATTTGAAACGCCTGTCTTCCGCGTGGCTCCTCATGGGATCAACATAACTATTCGATGTCTTCATCCTTTTCTGGCAAATCTTACATGTCCACCCTCCACTTGGCCTCCATTC
This sequence comes from Entomobrya multifasciata, assembly GCA_034693345.1. Taxonomy (NCBI): domain Eukaryota; kingdom Metazoa; phylum Arthropoda; class Collembola; order Entomobryomorpha; family Entomobryidae; genus Entomobrya; species Entomobrya multifasciata. The sequence goes on along the minus strand of JAQFXM010008607.1, from coordinate 676 downwards.
CTCCTCCAACAGCTTCTTCGCCATTTTCTCAATCTTTTCCTGGCGACTACATTTGGCCCGATCCTTAATCTTACAGACGCCATTTGGATTTTCCCTCTTGTGAAAATTAAAAGAGCTCAGTGAATTGTACGACCTTTCACAGTCTTCACATTTGTACACCTTCCCTTTTCCAAGGTTCTTCTTTTTACCATTGTGAATTTTCGGATTGTGTACTTTTCGAATGTGTACTTTTAAGTACCACTTTGCACTCAACGACTTATCACAAATTCGACAATAAGCAGCCTTCCTTCCTCGTTTATTTTTGCGACGTTGTTTTTCTACAGCAAGTACTTCCTCAGCTTCTTCGTCGGAACTACTTCCGGTTGAAATTTTATCCACTTTGGGAACAATGAAGTTAGTGGAAGATGCAGCATCAGCAGTTTGACAAGTCTCTTTATTACCACGAGAAGACGAAGAGTTGGCGTGGTCGTCGTCGTCACTGTTGTCATCCTCCTTCACAGTTACTTTGGAGACAGCAGCCAAGTTGGCGTCGTCTTCTTCTTCGTCGTCGTCACCACTACTGTCTTCCTCTTTTACAGTTGGCTTGGTGGAAGCTGCAACGAAGTTGGCAGGGATCTGACATCTTGTCAATTTGACTTGGCAGCTGGCACTGAACAGCTGCTGACATTGGTCATAG
>JAQFXM010008606.1:0-10465 GCA_034693345.1 Entomobrya multifasciata | reverse complement strand
TCCCACCTTTATTTCATGCTTTTCAGTCCAGGTTGGTTGTTCAATGTGATGTCAAACTTGTTGGCTTGAATATTTTATTATGATTAATGAGCAATTCGCATGTGGTCTGACACGTCTAGAAGGATTAATTTATGGACAATTCTGACAAATGATGAGTATCTGTGAAATGGATGTTTTGAGGTTTTCTACGGCTGATTTTATATTTTAAGAGACCGACTATCCTTATACAAAAAACTTATTTCCGCAAACACATTATTTTGTATTTTAGACAAAATCGTGTAAAATGAGCGTATAAAAATATGTACGCTTCTGACTCGTTAAATATTTACTTTTTTAATCAAAAGCACATTATAGTGTGTTAAGTACCAAACCAACAATATATGCGGGATTGTGTGTAATGAAATAAATGAATTTTTCATGTAATTTTATAAGCGTGAAGGGGAATCATTTTTCTTTCCTTCTGCAGGTCCTGAAAAGTTTTTCTTTCAGTTTCCTACGAAAAATGTACATATACTTTCAACTTTGTACTTTGGTTTTATACCCATTTATATCATAAAAATGTATTTTTCTTTCGTTGTTTACTACTTCATTCAGGACAACTTGGTTCAGAAATCTGAGTTAGGTTGAAGCATAGTATCATATTTACAAAAGGTTAGTAATCTAATATTTTACTTGGGAGTAAAAAGTTTTGTACTTTGTATTTTTGTTAGGTTTTTCTTCTCTGTCTTGAGTGTGAATTATAACACATTATTTCAGGCAGAGTATCATGTGACCTTTGTATCCAATAAATTTTACATCGCCATCATGACTTTAATGAGTACATACATACAAACATCGCATAAAATCTTGAGTAAGTTACTTTACAACGGATTTATACAAAAAAATCGTCTTTTTGATGTTGGCTTTAAATATTATGAACATGTTTTCATTTTATGCGGTAACTTTCTACAAAAACTTTGACAGTTTTGATAAAAATTGCCCACTTTTTTGTTTCAATGTACTGCTGAGTCGAAATATAACAGCTAATTTTATGCTAAAACGCATCTCTACTTTCAAAAGATGCGAGGCGGCCAAAAAGTCTTGCTACAGTAGTCTCGGCTCTAAATAAATATTTATAATAGTACTTACATTACATTAATATGCAAAAAATCATTCCTCTCATTATCGTCATTATCGCGTCATCATCAGAAAATGGATAATAGAGACTCAGCAATCTATACTTATCTCTGTCTCCGGCCGTGCCGAAAATTATGCTGACAGGATAACAGTTTTGAAGAGCTATCTGGGGGTGGGTGGTTGCATGTTGCATATTGCATAACCAGACGGATTTGCTTTTACAAACATCACGTCATGATTATGCATTTTGAGGAAACTTTCCTTGGACTTAAATATTTTTGTCCTTTGAAGTTTTGTTTTATCATGCATGCAATCAACTAAACCATAACCCACGAAGTAGTTTATTCTAGGAGTTCACTCCGGAAAATCTTGAAAACATATGCAAGTTCGCAAGTACTAAATGTAAGTCTATATGAGTAATTTCAGTATGAAATAGAAAGCTTTTAGTGGCATTGTGCAAACAGATTAGAAAGAACTGGAAAGCTTTAATTTTTATCCGTTTTAAAGAGGATGTAAATTTACTTTTTACAATATGGATAAGTGTATGTGTATGGTGTATTGTAGGAACAATATTTCGTATTCACACCTTAACATACGCATACCAGTATTTTGATCATGAAAAACATATCTTTTCCCATTCCAGCAAATCTCGTCCTTAGTGGACCCTAACATAAATCCAAGTTTTATCTGTGAAAACTATCTGTAATTGGAAAATCTCACATAAAATTCAATGTAAAATGAATGAGGAAGTGAGTGTTGTCGGGCAAGAGAAAATTGTATTCACAATGGCAAGACCAAGATGATTCTCTTGTTCTCAAGCCTTTTTCCTTCTTCTGTCATATATTTTCTGTTCCATCACCATACACGCCCGAAACAGACAGGAAAAAGCGATGAGTCGAGTGGTTGGTTGAGAGAGTGAAGAGATTTAAAAGAGAAGCTCCAATTTCTCAGTCCAAGTAAAATCCAAGTAAAAGCAAGCAAGATGTAAAGAATAAAGAAGCTACTCAAATGTTTAGATCTTTGAGTGTACAAGAAAGAAAAAAGGCGAGGAAACACAGAAAAATCATCTTAAAGAATAATACATCTTTGTAACACAGCCACAGCGACACAGTATACATATTCATTTCATACTATTGCATTGGCAGGGCTTGCATGACGGTGATTTGTTCGAGTTATCTTGTTATTGCACATTTTAGTGCACGCTTCACACGGAAGAATCCAAATCTGTTTCTTACACCAAACAACCAACGAAATTCTCACCACAACATTCAGAAAGAATTTTTATACGCATACTATTTTTCTATAAGATTTTTATAAGAATATGAATTACATTGCTTACTAATCCCGAAAAATGCTATAAATATGTATACATGCATGCAATCTGTGGTCTTATAGTTGACGATATTATTTCCTGCGTTCTCCTTTCTTCCGCCTATTTTTGGGACGTGTAAAGCACATCACACTATTCACACTACACTACTGCGACAAGTAAAGATCACTACTACTACGCTACATCCTCCAAAGAGGTTTAGATTTTACATGTATGTTTTGTAAAAGCGAAATATATTATTCAGTTGGTCCGTCGTATAAAATACATGCATTTCTACATTTTTTAGACTACTGCCACTAAGCCGCTATACTAAGAGAGAAACCGTTCTTTGCTGTTGGGCGTCATTTGTTCTCCTACCTTGTGTTATGGCTTCCCAAAATCTCTTTTAACTTGGTTCAACGTTATATAGCTATAATATTATGAATTTTGTATTAGTAAATAGTGAATATTTCATCGTATTATTGTAGAGATTTTCATACATGTAGTATTCTGTGGTCCATTCCGTAGCCAAAAACACAACTTTCTATCTACAAAGTGCTAGAAGAAGGAAATCCCCATTCCATCCAAATAACATCCTATTCCGACCGGCATGGCATAGTTAAAAGACACAAAGAGTTAGAGTCAGATAGCTACAGAGACTGAACATGATATTCCGCTTAGAAAGAATGATGTGGACTGGTTTAGATTATGAATTATTTGGAGGCAGTATTTTCTCTGATATTATATCATTTATATAGCATTTTTTACTACGATAATGCGTAAAGTTTTAGCGATATGATAGCGATGCAGTTGTTAAGCACTAGAACTAGTGTAGAATGTCGTGTGCAGTTATTTTATATACTCCCAATTTAGTTTCTCGATATGATATAAAAAGTTGGAAAAGAACATATGCATACAAACATTAGGATTATGCACATATTTCCTTTTTATGTGTTGTTTATCATTGCATGGAGTTGGTGTTGAAGCGTTAAAGGGCAATAAACAATGTCGTGCATCAGTAAATCGGCTTGTATTGGACAACGAACAAAATGCAACGGATCTGGCTCAATATAGAAAGTAGTATCTGTCCTGAGCACAAACAGAAAATAAAATTTGAGAAAGCAGTGGAATATAAGTTGAATTGGATGTTATGAATTCATTATTTGTTCATTTTTGGCAGCAAACATTGGAGGCAGTCGTGGAGAAATATAAATCAACATTATAGCAGTATGCCATCGAGACATATTTTTTAAATGGCCAATTCAATGCACCGTGTTAATTTAATTTTATGGATGTACAGCGAAAGGTGACTTGTCTTGTGACTGGTCTGGTCATTTATTCTATTAAAAAACTTGAGGGTTCAAGTTCATCTCCATTTTCCAGTAAAACAAGTAATCTGTCGAAATTAGTATTTTTAGTACAATATGAGATCAGAGTGCTGATGTCGCAGTGAATTCGTCGTAATGCTGAATGCACGAGTGATGCTTATGAAGGTGAAAACAGCAACAGACTGCACATTCGGGGGCATGGAAAACCCGGCTATAAATACATCAAACGTCTTATTTTAGACCACTTTCCTTTCCGCAATCCCCACATAATTGTCACATTTAAGCTTTTAATATGACATGATTACGTGTAGGAAGAACTGGGTGGGTTTATATTACCGTGTGGATTTTTCAATGAAAGCATGATACTTTGTGGCACTTGTAAAATGAAACAAAAAAGCAAGTTTTACAGCGCAGCGACTCAATGACAGTGTATACGTTTGCTGATGGGTGCTACAAAGTTTTCGTTTTAAAGAGACATTCATTCCGCTTCATAAAGTTTCATCAGGATTGTAGCCAACTCCTTCGGGATAATTGTTTACATTTTAAATGCCATAGATAATTCCTTTCAGTCAATTGATTTATGAGACTCTTTGGCCAAGTACTGTCTTAAAATGGTTAATTTGGCTGATATATTTCAGAGTGATAGATATTGAGATGAACATGCCGATGATGATAGTGAATGATGCACAAAAATAAATACATTTTTTCGCCTCCGCTTCTACGAAAGAAGGAGAAATGTTTACAGATTTACTGATTGGTTTGGAATTATTTAAGCAATGATTATGATGTAACTATTTGAATGTGTTCTTGTATGGAATGTCAAACGTACTTGTCGTAGGAAGAGGTATTGATTACTCACTGCTAAAGCATGTAGACATGAAAGGTGTTTTACAACACCCTATAAACATTGTTTGCACATTTTAATAGATCCCCGGGGTATTAAATACGCCAAGAAAAATCAAGCTTCAAGATGTTCCAAAAAGATATTATTCTTTTATACCTTTTTTCTTTCAAACAAAAATGTGTTGCCTAAACCATTTCATAATTTGAATTTGTGTTTGTGTAGGATTTAGCTGTGTATTCCACATTATTATATGCGTAGTGGTTTAACTAATAGGTCACGTTGCACAATTTCCCCCAATATTGTGCATTTTTACGGTTCGGAGAAAAAACGTTGGCAAAATAATGGCTTTTGGGAATGTTTACTTTTGTTATCTAGTCCATGAAAATTGGAAAGGACTGCACACAGCTTGTAAACCAGATTTTTTTTCTGATTGTTATATAGAGTAAGCTGTAGGGTAGTAGACAGTAATCATGTGTCATTTTCTCGATGACTAGTACATAGAACAAACAGCACTAAAACAAACATGAAAATGACAGATCAGTTACGAGAGATCTCTTGGACGTTTTTACACAAGTATAAACCAAAAAATGAGAGAGTTTGGTCATTGTTTTCATTTGCCATACTGCCAACAAAGCTTACATTTGGAGCTTACAACAAGCCAAAGGGTGGAGCCCAACAACGGGAATTTTACAAAATATATGACATTCGATGTGATATTTGATATGCTGATTAATATTATTACGAAGAAATGAATATGTAAACTCTAGTTTGCTGGGGAAATGGACCTAATTCCCATTGGTATTCTGGTTTTTGGTACCCACTACGACGTCCTATAATGTTTAAGTAATTATGGCACATTAACAACCCTGTACACAATTCTTTGAATTCAACTGAACTAGTAGTTCTGTTCTAGTACTAAGAAGAATAGTAAACATTGTGGAACTGTATCCATGTTCTGTTCTATAATTCTATAATATGCCAATTACTTACTACCATAAACGGAAAGAGATTGTAGGTTTATCTATTCGTAATATTAATCAGCATCGAAAATACTATAGGATGACATGTCATATTTATAAATGTCCCGGCATGGGAATCTTCTACATGAGCCTTTTGTTCCAGAAAAATGAATAGTTATTTTTGCGCTCTCAGAAGCCCTCAGAAGCAACCATAACGCAACTGAAGACTAGCAACCCATTTTATTTTGTGTAAACTTTTGCAAATGAAAATATTTATAGAGTGGAAACTAATGAAGCTCTTGTGGGAACAAAACATTCGTTGAAAATTGCTTTTAGCAAAAGATAAATGAGCTCATGATTTTGAAATTGTGGTATAAACTTTGGAGGACAATGACAACTACAACAGGTTGTCTTTGTCTAGCAAGCACTCGGTTTTTGTAATTTAATATATCAGTCTATAGAGGATCTTAAAAGCACGAGTACCGCTATAAAAGTTCTTTGCACTTTTTAGAAAAATTAGATTCATAAAGTACATTGTGTAACAGTCATGTTTTCATCAAGCTTTCAGTTTGTCATGCATGTACGTGTATGTCACGAAAGGGTGCACATTAGATGACTTTTTCGTGGTTTTCTGTCATTATTAACAAAAAAACATCACTAAAGTTGCTTTCTGCATCGCTTCATGCGAGATATGCATGTATTATTATGAAAACAAATTTAAGCCGAACCATAACACAAAAAAATTACCAAAGTCTTGATTGGATGATGGTGAAGTTATGAACTTGGTCTCAAAAAGTCAAGCAAGTATTATTCGCAAATACTAAACTTTAAGCCAAAAATAAAACGAAGCAAACAATAATACATAACGGTAGTTTTTTCTGAAGCCCTCCAAATTCTCATCACCGTTCCGTGGTCGTGACAGATTGGTCACAGTCCAAGTATAATGTAACATGAAACATGATGCGATGCGGACGAGATATGGGATGATATAAGAGATGTACATATCAACAACATTGAGTAACCATATCCTCACCAATCCTACACCGAGAGAGCATCCGCGTATCTTTCTGCAATGTATATTTGCGTGACATTCATAATTCCAATATTGCATAAAAAGAATATTTGTTTTTACAATGTTGCATTATAATAATTTGTGTTTGCGGGCGGAAAGCAAAAAAATGACGGACTTCTGAGAATTGTGGTTAAGTTTGCCTAATAAATAGGCAGAAGAACCGAGCCCACTTCAAATAGAAAAAGATTAAAGATGATGATGACGACAAGGAGAAACGTGATACTTTTGTTTCACAACACAGCGCATTATTTTTTACCTTATGTATTTCTAGGGAATGAACTACATGCAATGGTGACGACAAATGGTTTCGTTATCTATCATGTCATATCCGTTAATTTACATTATTTGTTATACGAGGTTGAATGTTATGCAACCATTTGTCTTCTTGTTTTACAACAATGTCGGTTTTCCTTGTACGCGGGTCCTAAGTCAAAACTAGAGCTGCAATGTGGAAATAACATTGTTTGAAAATGCAACGTGTGTTATTTTACAAAAAATACTTATTAAAATTTTATTCCTTGAAATATTCAAATTGCTTGTGACTTTTGAATTGTGTTTTAACTGTTACATTACAACCGGAAGATATCGTGTGGATATTTTGTTGTTTGTATGCGATCCGTCATCCGTATTGATATTATGATCCATGAAAATAAATTACAGTTGTTGATTTGTACCCGTCCATTTATATTTTGATGTTTATTATTCACATCTCTTGCATGAAAACGGCCAATTTTAGAAACTGTTGATTCAAAATGTAAAAGAGTTTGACATCTAAATCATAGGTTTTGAATTGAATGAGAATGATATGCAATATGATACTTGTGTTATGTTTTCTCAGTGCAACACTAGACTATACTCACACATTGTAAATTGTAAATAAGGTGTTGTTATAAATAAATTATAGTAAATAAAAATGGGATACATTTATGAATAGAGTTTTTCATACATACAATACAATATGGATATGCCAGTAGAAAGGCATATTTTGCACTCTTTCTTTAAAAATATTAAACGAAGTAGGATTATGTAGCGAAAGAGCAATTTAGCAGTTAGCACGACTACGACTTTGAAAAATGTGCAGTATGTAGGTATTCCTGAATTTCTCGCGTTAACATTTGTGAGGCTAGAAGTGATGAAAAATTATATTCTATGAAATACAATACCATTTTATCAGGTAACTTACATACATGTAGCAAATTTAAAGTAAAACAAGACAGGAGGAGAGGAAATAAAAACGACAATGAGAATAATGACGATACAGAAAAAATCTTTTTCCGTTTACCGTTTGTTATTTGACTGCTATGGTGTACGCTGGTTCTCATCATGATGTGTAGTTTTCAACTCTTGCTAATGTAAAGTACGAGTGAACATAGTGCGATGAAGCAATGTGCAAAAATGAACGTATCTATTATCTAGGTATTTTATTTACGAAAACAACTTTTCCTCTGTAAAAGTTGTGAATGTGAATAATAGATCTTTCGATTTATTATCTTGTCGTTCTTCTTCACGACTCATGAAATAGATATGAGAACAGTGGAGAATTGTTGTTCCTCCTGCTAGTTAACAGAAAATTAGGTTAGCAAGATGAGAAGAGTACACAAGATATGTATTTGTACACAAAGACGATATAATGAACATAAAGAGAAGAGAGAAAAAACAGAAAAGTCTTGGCTTTATTTGTTAAAATGGTGAATTGTGCGTCTGAGCTTGTGAGTATAGATCTTTTAAACTTTGTAAAAGATAAACTATCGATGAAAAATATGTTTTCGCCACGATAAATGTTTGCAGAGTAAAATGCACATGAATACGTCATAGACATGTCTGATGCTGAGTTGAGATGCAATTCGATAACCTTCAAATAAATTATAGATTAATATTAGTTGCATGGCTTTAAAAAAATGAAATTGTTGGGAGACGGTTTTCCGAGATTTATAAAAAATCAGCCACGCATTTATTTACATCTGGCTGTTGTTGTTTTCAAAAATATACTCATTGAATTGATTGAATATCCCGGAAGAAAACTAAATTAAGATGTCTGACAAAAATAAATATTTTATAATGTCAAATTGCAAGGTAGGATTTTTGATAAAAGGTGTTTCGCGTGGGGTAATGTCCTTGAGCTCTCAATATAGTCTAAATCTTTAAACTTCTGAGCAGAAAGGAAATTTTGTGTTGAAATTTTGATATGATGTCTTTGCATGCATGTCTTTGTATGATGTCAAGTCATCTTTAAATGTGACATGACTAGTACTCAAGTTAACACATATTATTATGTACCCTCTCGTTTCGAGTTTTGGATGTAAGTGCATCGTGACTTCATGACTTTTGCATATGATGGAATTTAAGTTTTATTTTCTTTACTGAAAAATAATGTTTTCGTAGAAAACTTCATCCATCATGTTTGTCAAGTGGCAGTGACGAAGCGTAAGGATTGACGTGGAACAGACAGAGCTTCACAAAACTGAAGTGATGCACGTGTAACCTACACCTCCCATTCTGAGTGTAAAATCATCTTGAATTTGTAATAATAGTAATGAATGAACATGGTTGCTTTACTTGTCTATTACTAGTAGCTTTAACGAGGCATCTAAAGCATTTTACGAATGGACGATATTAAATCAAAAAGGATACTTGTATGAAACCTTTAGTCATCAAATCCAGCATTGTCAGAATTTGTGTATATTCCTCGTTATATTTGACAAGTTTAAAACGATCTTGTCATTTATTTAAATAATTGGAAGAAACAATGTTTATTGATAAATTTGCGTCAAAAGAATTTAAACAACATTTTTACATTGAACAATAATGATTTTTTAAAGCTTGTTATTCGTCTGAAAGAAAAAAGAAGAAAGGACATAAATCCAAAATTAAGATAGACAAGTTAAGTGTGAAAATAGTAATTGCATAATCAATAGCCTGAACTGAATACCACCTACTACTCTCTCTACCGTGTTTTCGGAATTTTTAAAACAGGTCAAGTACAAAAATCCTCATGATCGGAACGGGAACAAAACTGTGTACATTTTGAGGAACCATACTACAATGAATGCTCATTACAAATTTGTTCGGGTCGTGATTGTTCAAGAATTTATTATAATAAAATTAATCGAACGTGTGCCGTTTCTAGCTCGTTTGGTATACTGATATTACTGATTCTAAAATACCATGTTGCATGTTCATACGTTGAAATGGACCTTGATAAGACACAGCGTTGAAATTGCGACAAAGATACCAAATTTCTCGTATAAAATACGCTACATTTTCCTAAAAGGGTATCATGTTAAAAGAACACGACGACGTTTCGACTGAAAAGGCTTATTTTATTCGTGATCATGAGCCCAAGAGAGCTCATTATAAAGAAACCGTGCATCGGGACTTTCATCGTAGAATAATTTTTGTTTTTTATGAACTTCGTATATACGCATCATGAATTCCTCGTCATTCATCATCATACAATTTTATATTGTTTGTTACAAACATGCTCGTTTCAAGCTTCATATCATTATAATTTTCCTAATCTGATCAGTTAAAGGATGCCTAATAATTCCTTGGAATTTTTTTGAAGTGATTTTTTTAAATTTTAAAATATTTATAAATTTGTGTTCGAAGTATATTTAGAAAGTACACAAAATTCTCTACGAAATGATTGCAAATAATGCTGTTTTTATAAGTTTACGCAACATTTGATCAGTCACGGGAAAGAACCCTTTTTGAGTTGGTTGTCAAGCTGAATTTTTTTGAAAACCTAACCAGTGTAATGAAGAAGCGGGATAAATATATTATCAATGACTTGAATAACTTTATTTTAGAAATTTACGGACAGACAAGCTAGGAGAA
>JAQFXM010008605.1:0-10466 GCA_034693345.1 Entomobrya multifasciata | reverse complement strand
TGTGCTGTGTTGTTCATCGGCTGTAACTATTTAATGCATAAACTAGTGTACTCTTGGGAAGATGGAGATAATTACCCATGTCTAGTTCCATCAGTATCAACGAACGAGTAGAATAAACAACTTTTAGTCAGCACTCAGCAGCGATGCTTGCTTGCTTCATACAACCAACCAACCGCTACCACTATGTCTTCCATCCGCATATATTTACTCCGCATTATCACACCAACGACATTAAACCACCAAAAGTTTACTAGCTCCATCATTCTTTTGGTTACTTGGTTCATTCTATTCCTTAATTTAACCCAGCAGCAAAGTATGTGTACCACCATCATATCTATAGCACTTTCATTTTATGCAGCACCACCACCACTGAACCAGTTTATTTTATAAAATGGTAAAGTCGTGTAGTAGAAAAGAACATCCAATGCGTATATCTTGGACTGGCTTAAGTAGACAATACTTGTCTTCTTAATTACTTCTTTGCGCAAATGTTACCTTTTCCGTTTTCTATATAATATGCTTATTTGCCGTTCTGTACATACACGTTCGAATATGGTGCATTTGAATAAAACAGAATGGTGTTGGTGGTTGGTGTTTCAAAGTAAAGTTATCGGAGAGTTTTTATTAGTGTTATTGTTATGGCCTAAAATTCCATGATTTTCACGCTAATAATCCTTCAAAATGCATGTATCCATACTCATACATTGGAGCTGGTTAAAGGGTTTTGCTTTTAAAAGCCTATATTTAACTAAAGTAAGGTACCTTTGTGGTAGAGTTCACTAAAATGGACTAGTAGTTTACAAACAGTATGAGGAGACCGAAAGAAAACTACAGGACCGGACAGCAAACAGTGTAAAGAAGTAGCATAAGCACATATACATTTGGTAATTCGGGAACATTATCTTAGGATCATAAAAAATTAGCGAAAACTCGTAAAAAACTCTATGCTCTACTTCAGGACAGAGGCAAACAAATTTTAAATTACTAGACAAGTGTAAAAGTCACCTCCTTTATCCAATCTTTGAAACTCAAGCAATTATCGTTACAGTGTGAAATTATTATGGGAAGCCGGTAGTCACAAACGGTTTAGTTTAGGTCTTTGTTCTTTGAAATTAATTAGATCTTTGAGCCATTAATTATGCCTGGTGATATTTGGCCTTCTTAAGCTCAGCTTCAATCATACTGCAGCGATCGGGCTACATATATATTCCTAACTGCGCAGATTTTGTATACTACACGTTGGTATGAACTTTCTGGCTCGGGTTTCAGTAGCACAATCGTGTTTGTAGACAGACACCATAGCACATACTTACTCATTTGCTAGTTATTAAGTAGTAGCACCATCGCCATTCTTATTACCTAATACATTAATACAGAGAACGTTTGTAGAAAGGAGTGATTTAATAATTTATGTAATGTTCTTCTAAATTAAGGTTTGCTTTCTCTAGATCTTTTCCGAACGTAATTTGTTCAATTTTTTACTCTTCTACGAATTCCTCTACTGCACCAACCAACTAGAAAGTGAAACACAGAACAGGCCCACTTCACAAAAAGTGTAGTGTTATGTTCAAGTGTACCCAACGTACCTAAAGTATACTTGTTTCCTCGATGAAAGAATGTAATTTCAATTTTTTTTACTTGCACAAACATAACGGGAACACCAAAAGTAGGTCTATGATACTTTGACGTTTACATAATAAGTTACTACTTTATAGTCTGCACAGGTATTCTGTTCATTCAGCGTTTTTGGCTAAAATAAACTCAGTTTCATTCTACCTCACTTCTAAACGACGATGATGTAGCAAGCAAGGTTTTTAAAAGTTTAATAAATACATAAATACACTCAATGCTATAAAATTTTGTGAGCGATAATTTAGCTCATATGAGCTTTGGAAAAAACATGAATAATTTAACAACCCCTGTGTTGTGCCGGACAAACTATACTAAACAATGGAACTTTTAAACGGCATAATGGTAGGTATTCAAGTATATAGTCTGAGTGAGAATAGCATGTTTGTATCTATATACCTATTGTAAGTTTGAATGTTCATAAAAATTGAATGGACGAAAATACAACAGACTAGGGTTTTCAGCACAACAAACGTTTAAAGTAGCATATAGACATGTAAAATCTTAGTCTGAGGACAGGTAGTTTAATTAGAAACTTCATTAGAATTTAATGTACTTACTTCCGTACAAAACGAGCAGTAGTAACAGAGTTAAAGCATCTAAATTTGAAGAAAAAAACGTTTAAAAAATCTCAATTTATGTGAGCTCGGATCATAACAGCAGTATACATAGGTTTTTAATGAGACAAGAGACGTCATATTGCAATTACCCATATATATAATTTTATCTGTGTGTATGTTTGTTTGACAGAGTTATGTGAAAGTTAGACTCTAATTACTCAGCCGAGAATTTTTAGGAATGCTAAAATCCTTCGAAATTAAATAGCAAATACAAGTGCAGAGTATTACAAATTTAAATACACATAACAATCGCGTTTTAATGAGCAACTGTTTGTTGTGCATACCCAAAATATCTTCCAAACACCCTCATTGTTACAGTTGTATAACCGCCGGTAACTGTTTTATAGATCACTAGTCGAATATTTCATTGTTAATAGTAAAAACTGATATTTAAAGACAATAGTATATGCATAATAATAAAATATTTGTTGCTGAAATGTGCAGTTCACAGTAAAACGTATTATCTTATCTTTTAGTGAACTCAACGGCCCGTAGAAATGTTTTAAAAGTCTGAGCTAATACTTTGCCGTGCGATATTGTCTCCCCTATTCGTACAGTATTTTCCTGTTTCGTTCTCCGTCAAACACAGTCTATCAAATATTTCCATTTCCATAGCTTGTGCTGTTCTGCTGGTGGTCTGACTTGTCTAGGTTGAGATGTTTGGAGACAACGACATAAATTGGGGAGCTACACACAACATAAAATGTGCACCGGATACGGGTAGACATGCATGAAACATTTCACTAGCTTTCTCTTTTTCACTTTATTCACTCAGCCACGAGGAGAAGCCCTAAAACCTGATCTTCACTAACTTGGTTGTATTTTGATCTGCTTCATTTTCAATGGTTTTCCACGGAAAGAAAAGAACACGCTAGTTCTCGTACAATTACTGAATCTTGGTACTACTCTACAGCTTAGCAGTATGCACTATGCACCTAAGTTTGGACCATGCACTGATGCACTATGTGAACATTGGATAGAAAAATATTCCATCATAAAACTAGACAGGATAACGCAAACTTGATGTATTTTGTACTGTGTATCGTATAGAAGAGCAACAGCCGTACGAAAAGGCTTAAGTCAACCAAGCTATAAGCTCAAGTAGTGACACTATAATGGAAACTCTGTAATGTTCCATCAACATTTTTGTTTCAATTTAAAAAATGAGATGGGTCAATGGAGTTCATACATATTTATTACTTTTCTGTTGTGGTGACATGACGGCTAGTCTGATGGTGCTATTTATTCTGTGGAATACATGTTATTTTGGACCATGAAAAGTTATATAACTGGTCAGTTGGGACTATAAATGAATAAAAAAGCTTTTTTGCTTCTTCGTAAATTTCTTCTTTGCTAAAAAAAATTATAAAAATCTACTAGCATGCAGCGAATGCTGGTTGGCATTCTTGGGGATTCTTGGAAAGGATGCTTGTAAGCATGTTTTATCAATTACGCCTACTTTCTCATTTGATCTCTAATAAACTCTTAATTCATGAAGAAGCATAAAGCATTTACTCCCACCAAAGTAAATTAGTACAAGTGAAGCGTTAATAGTACAAACAAAAACATAAGATCTGAACGATATTTAATGGTCTTGTATAAACATTTTATGAAAGCAGAGCATGGACTTAATGCATGTATGTTTAGAAAACTGTCTACTCCGCCCACTAGAAGGCTACACCGCTATGGCATTCCTAAGTAAAATTATTTGAAGCAGCACAGCAGGAGCAAATTGAGCAGTCCGTTAAACAATTAAGAAAATTACTTTACACTTTATTCCCGTCTACTCGAGAAATTTCATTGGAGCAAATAAACAATGCAATGTAGATTGTTGGAAACTATAGACAAAACAGCATTCTGTTTGAAGTATCATACCAAAATGTATTTACTTTTTATGACTGAAAGAAAACGGCATATTTTGATATTCACACAAACAACAAACATTTTTATATTTTTCCCGACACAAGTAAAGTAGACAAACTTACTTATAAATTCTGTTAGAATTCAAAGTATTCAAGAAATACTATTTGTTTGAATTTATTTGAATTTTCCAGTTTTATTCGCGCCAATTCAGATGCGTACATATCTATCGAACTATACATTGTTTTAAAAATACATGTTACAAGATACAAGTCCAAAATAATGGTGTTAACTAGATTATATAACCGACAGTTATTAATTGCCTAATTGCAAGGAAGGAAAGCTGTCACCAAAAGTGTTAGAGTTCTAATAAGACACAGAAGGAGAGAGTCATAACGTAACAAACTTTTCCCACTATTTTCTCTCCACACGGTACAATCACATTCATAAAATTCTCCTCTCTCTAACTTTACTTTTAGTCGCCAACCTACCAAGGCGTTTTAATAGTATTCTCCTTTTCCATTGACACCATTCGAACATAAAGAAAAAAGCCAAGAGCTAAAAATGGTAGGGGATTTCCTGTTCACTTCAAAGTGTTTTTCTTTTCGCCCTCCAGCTTGCCTCTTTAATTTGAGAGAAAACACATTTAAAAACGAAGAAACCATGTGTTTATTTTTTATATTTCTTAATTCTTTCTTACTTTCCACTTCAAGTTCAATAAATTTAATGTGAAAAGGATGACAGTAATGATGATAACGAGAGTATCATTAAAAAATGTGAAATCGTGGAAAGATAGTACACAAGCTTTATATTTACTGCAGTAATAGTGGTAAGACACATAAAAAAAGGCTGACGAATAATAATAGAAAATTGTCTTTTTTTCACATCCTGATGTTCAAAAAGTTACACACGCCATATATTTTCCAGTGCTTTCACTGTTTCAAGGAAAACTGAACTTGCATATTATGAGTACTTACTACTCCTCTCCAGACTATGCCGCGAACACAAAAAAGTGGTTTTATGCATTATATTTTATTTCTCTCTTCAACTACAATCCAAGCCATACCACCATATCACCGTGAAAAAGTTTCTTTTATTCATACTTTTCTTTGCCATTGTACAACTCAAAAGACGGAAAAAAGTCGAAAAGAAAAGGGGAACACCAGAAAGACGAAAGTGAGAGCTGAAAAATAAACTTTTATGTGTGTGTATAAAATGATGCTTCTGCTTCTTCCTTTAGCAAGCAGTCTGTCTCTGCCTGTCTCTTTTCCCTTAGTTCTCACACTCGTAATATAATATTGTATACAGAGAAAGCAGGGCAGGGAAAGGAAATAGTAACGGCGACGGCGGCATGGCCTGGAATTAGTTTTTCATGTGAAACGAGATTATTCCGTATGGGGTTTGAATATTACTCAAAACTAAGTTTTCCAACAGGAAGTTAAGTGAGGTTGAAGTGGTAATACATATTGTATAATATCTTTGTGGAAGACTAGCAATTGTGGAGTATGGAGGAAGAGAGAAAATGTGTGTGTATTGTTATCTTATTTTTCGTCCCTTTGCCTTGCGGCTTGGCCAACCAAAAATTTAAATTCTTCCTCCAAGCTGGCTGGAAAACATGAAGTTGAGGAAGAGTAACCAACTTTTTCCAACTGCTCAAATTTTTTTGACAATGCTTAAAGCTCTTTCTCGTCGTGTATGGAAAGGAAAACTATTTTGTCATTGAATTCATTTTGTATAAGTAAAGCAGGTAATAATATTATGATGAGAATGAAGTTGGGCATAGAGTTTGGTGATGATAGTGGTAAAGATAATCAGTGGTATTAACAATTGTGCTACCTCATATGGTGTAAAAATGTTAATGGAAAGCTATTTATTGTGGGGTAAACTTTTTAATTAATTAGAACGGGAAAAAGTGTCTATCGCTTACTCTGATAATCTGATGTATATTTATATTTATGAATGTACAAAAAGTAGATATTGCCAAAGGATTATGGGAAAAGAGCAAAAATACACTTATTTTATGCCATTGATATGATCTTTCTAGCAATACCTTTCGTTCATTTGCAGAAATGCCAAACATTTGTTGTTAGAGGAAAATATAATAGGATTTTCGTTTGCCCTTTCAGATGAAAGCAATTATCCTTTGTTTCAGTTTTCATGGGAAATTGTACAAAAAATGAAAGTGCAGAGCAACAACCACAACTGAAAGTTTGTAGGGCTGTAAAACGCCAGAATCCGAGGGTCTGTCATGAACTAAAAGTCACGTAGTTCTCACATATCGTTTGTAAATCTACTTATATGTAATTGGAAGTTTTTGTTATAGGCATATTGCACATATCTATTTATAGGCGAGATCCTATGGAACAAAATACTTGCTTTCCGTGAAGGTAAAATTTAATAGGAGCTTTGAAAGAAAGTAGTATGTGTCATCATTAATGCTGTTCCTGACACGTTTTCAATTTTTTGTAATTGCAATCCTTTACAGCACTGAAATCTAATCATTTGTCTACTCATTTATTAGAAATATTCAATCATACCTTCTTCAAGCTATGTAATGACCTAAGTTCAAAAAGACCTTGTACATGTTTCAATGCAATAATGCAATGTACTTGTGCATTAGAGCTTTGGATGACCTTTTAAAATATTAAATAATAAATATCTAGGCTATTTCCATCGTCCAGTTCAATTTTCAACAAAAAGCCACAAGCTTTATAGCGTCTACCGTTGATTTGATCTTTTTCACGGTTCAGCGTTTTGTTTTTTCTGTTGCATAAACGACAGCGAAAAGGTTCTGTGGCAAGAACTAATATTCTATTACGCATGAACTAACTCTCTGCTTATCTGATAACGAATTTTTCTAGGATGTGTTAAACCGCAAAATTATCTCACCAAAAAAACTTTGTCTAGCCTCAAAGGTCCCATTTAATTTTTATCTAGGAAAACTATTCCCTGCAAACAAGAAACAAAGATCATTTTTACCACGAAGAAAGAATGAAAAGAGAAAGCACCGTGTAGAGATTAGTATGCATGATAAGCTCAGAGATCATGGAGCCGAGTGCGAATGAATGAGACAAAAAAAGTTTGCATTAAGTGTTAAATGCCATTATCTCGTCACGCTCATAGATTACATTGCAACTACACCGTGAATATTATATAAAACATACCTTGTACAGTGTACACTGCTATAAATATGAGAATAAATATACAATCTTGATAAAACGAAACGAGTAACGACTAACGACACTAACGCAATAAGTACATGCTTTGGAACAAGTCATGCATATCAAGATAAGGGAAATGACAACTTACAACTTGAAACCCTTTCGTTTCTCTGCCTCTTTATTCTGTCATTTTGCGAGGTTCACTATGAATGACAATGTCACGCCAAATTCTAATAAATACTTTACAAATTTTACCTTTCTATAAAGTTCCATTTTGTGTAATTCGAAATGGAATTCTATATAAGAAGTCAAGTACCATCAAGTTGACTTTCAGCATTCGAAAATAAAGTGGAAACTCCTTTCTCATCCTAGTCATCTTACTCATTGTCAGCTTAATACAACTACATATTTGAATCCAGCGATGTAACTATGTAATATGTAACAAAGCTATCTACCTAACACCAAAAATCAAACTCACCCTGCATAAATGCTTTATTGATAAGCAAAAGTCCTCGTATAGCTGTTGATATGAAACCAAATCATCTTTTAATTATAAAAATACACGCAATGCTTGTATACCTATGTTAATATACAATACGTTTGGCAATACTGGGTTGTTGCAAAGCAAAACTCTGTAAGAAGAAACTTTTATGGTTTTGGTGTTCAGTAAAGGAACATTCCAGCATTCAATGCCACGTTCTCAGTAGGAGTCTGAGATGATGCTGATGATGTGTTTTTTAGTTTTCGTAGTATCTGTAGGCATATGCGTACGTGTGGAGCACTTTTGACAGCTAGGCCATGCATGGTAAAACCGGATGTTCTAAATTCAAGATTATTGCTCAATGTTTTACTCTCTGTTTATATGAAGATGATACCTCCTGCTGGTGTTATGCCGCAACTACAGCATCTGTCATGCATGCCACACTACTCTACTCTGTTTCTTGCGTTAATATACAAGACATGAAAGGGAGGAACGTGGCGTTGATAGTGATGTGTCTGACTATATAGTAGTCTCAGATTTTTGCCTATTTACTTGGTTAAAGGAAACTGCGTAGGTACAGATAAAATTGGTTCAATGTTCCATGATGTAGAAAAGGTTTTAATGGAGAATGAAAAAGACGTGTTATTATGTACTCCTAACTCAGCTTTCCTGGTTTCCTCCATGATGTCATGCCACATAGTGTGGGGAAAGAATCCTAAAGAGATGATTCTTGTGAACTATCTTCCGTAGCACCATGCGACCATGGCATAGCTTGTGTCTTGTGTACGCAAAGCAACGTAAAGACACTATGTAGTAAACTTTAACATGGGTTTCAGGAGTGTTTGTCACCTTTTATATAACCTGACACCCAAAAGGGTTAGATCGTTTGGGACCATTATTGTGTCTTGCTTTTACAAGGTTTGTTCCTTTGCCGTTGTGTTTGCTAGCTAAGGAGACTGCAAACGTTCACAAAGTACAAATAACTTACAGTATATTTTTATTGCAATATGAATGTTTGTCTGCCTCCAGTTAATAGTGATAATATCAAATATTCAAGATGTCAGCAAAATGTACGCATCTTCCTCTTTAAGTCGTATACTATTAAGGCGATATGGTTGTATAGTTGCTTTCTCTGAGCATACCAATGAGAAAATGTTGAGAGATGTTCCAGTTCTATGCAAGTCATTGTACATATGTTATTAAATTTGGTGCAGAAGACTACACTGTAAGGCATCTATTGGGAATAAATACGCTTGTGGTTGCGTTGCGAGATGAATGCTTATGGCAAAGTTATACAGGTCAATTAGATACAGTAGTACTCAAAAGACTATCCGTCAACTAGTTGCTGTTGTACAAATGTGTAGATATAAGTACTAGTAAATACATACGTATGCACATATCATTTTACCGGCAGATTGCGACTCGAAGAGTTTGAACTCGGAATGGTGAGCACCTATTCGTTGACCATTCGTAGAATATTTTATGGAGTGATCAATACACGTATATTATCAAGTACAATCAGTTTAAGATGTTCTGAAGCAAATGTTCAAAGTTCAAATGCTGTGTTCTGAAACACTATTGGTAGCATGCTATCTTTTTCGATGATTGATAAATACCTAGATGCAATTATAAGTGGAAAGAATCAAAAATCATTTAGCAGTACAAGAAATGTAAAAATGATATTTTTCTTGTGAATTTCCGTAATTTTGGATCCCTAATAAGTCAACATAATGTATTTATCGAATTTTATTGTATCTGCATACTTGTGTTGTGATCACTTACTTCAAAATCTACGCACACAAACAAATGTACAAGTATATTAAAAAATGAAATATGGCATGATACAGTTTACTCATTTTATGCTGCATTCTATTTAAAATTTATGTTCTTGCATGTAGCTCATAAATATTGAAGGATAATTTTGTGGAAACTGGCGTATAAATAATTTATTGATGTTTTCACGTATTTTTCCTCCGCATACTTTCTGCTGAGTTCACACATGTAGTCCCAATGGTAAATGATTGGTGGCAATGGCATGTTCATAGTTTATAGTTTCTTTCATAGAAACTTATAGTCTGGAATGTCCAAGTTTTGTCGTTGTGTGCGGTCGGTTTGGCTGAAACAGTGCCAAATCAATTTAATGTTAAGTTCATTCAGCTGACAAAACTTGGTCACATATTATTGATTTTGTTGGTAGTAATAATTTATCATCTTCATATTTTGGGTCGTGGAAAGAACCAATTGACTTTCACTAACTGTTTTCAAGAACTACACATGATTAACAAGTAAAAAGTAATACCAGTAATAGTAATCCTGGCGCATGTTTCATATTAAGAAGACACTGCTGAGGTTAAATATTTCATTTCGCATTACACAAAACATTGCCTTGAATATTGTCAATGACACGGTTGCAAAAACGGTGTAAATAAGGCATGTATGATTCTTCGAGAGTAAGCCGTTAAGACCATTTAAAGCATATATTCATGCATACATATAGTATATCCACAATGTAAGGCATTTTTTCACTAAATCTGTTTCATTTGATTTATTTATAACAGAAGTTGGACGATTGTATTTTTGCCTTCTTCACCATTGAGATGGTTATCAAGATGACAGCGATGGGGATGGTGGGACATGGAGCCTATTTCGTCGAAAAGTGGAACTGGCTTGACTGCTTTATCATAGTTACGGGGTAAGTACAATTTTATCTTTACG
>JAQFXM010008604.1:0-10467 GCA_034693345.1 Entomobrya multifasciata | reverse complement strand
ACATTGCACCCTGTATAATCCGAAGCAGTTTTTGGTATTACTTTTGGAGTACTTTCGATGTGCACATTTAAAAATTCAAAAAAAATTTCATGAAAACGGCGACCTTTCCGCTTCATTCTGAGAACGCTCATTCGGATAATCATACAATCCAGCTAAACTTGATATAGGTGTACATATATTATATAGTATATTCTAATTAGTTTACATTTATTTAAACTTTGATTAATCATCAGTGTTTTAATTACATCAAAATATAATTGCTAAACTCAGTCAACATCCTCTTATACCTCACAAACCAACCAATGACAGAGTTATTTTAATATTTTAAGCTTCCATTTTTGCGTTCGTTAATTTGATTGTATTACAAAATAATGCTCGTGCTGCATACTTTAGAAAACATGTCACACTGGTCATATAGCCCCCCAACATTTAGACCCCTTCATCCCTATTCACATTTTCCACTTCTTGTTCATTCACGTCTTCATTCTCACCAACATCAGCAGCGTTTTGGACAGGTGCATTAAGATTTACTTCGAACCCATTGTCTCGGAGGAAAGTGCCTAGTGGTGTTAAATGCCGTGGTTCTTTGACATCATCTTCATACTTTTCCAAATTCCATGTGTTTCTATCAAATGGTTTGTCAGTCAATGAATCTAGCTGGTTATCCAAAGGAAAGTTAAAACTTGCATAGTTGATTGGACGTCGTGATCCAGGATTAATTTCTGGATCCAGTGAACCCAATATGATTCCTAAAATCCGATCCCAGTTCAGTGGTAGTTGTTGGACGAACAAATTGAAACCTTTCAATTGCCTCAAACCAAGCATACATGTTACCATTTTCCTGCAAAAGTCCCGCTCTGACTTCTGATCCCCAGCGTTGTTGGAATTGGAAGTTGATGGAAGGAGGATGCAACTTAAAGAAAGCCACTCTAAAGCAGTCAATCTCTTCAAAAAGTTGGAATCTTCAAATGACCAATTAAGATAACAATTGATGACCAATATTTTAAGAGAAGTTGGCAGCTTGTCTAAGTTTCTAAATGTTACGGAAGTCCAACCCCGTAATCTAATATACAGCGACTGAAGGCATTGACAGGCTGATAACATCTGCAAGTCAAGTGGTGTTGTCGTGTTTTCCTGCACACTCCCACTTAGTTCTAGATATCTGAGTGTACGACCACAGGAGTTGGCAAGCCAGGTGAAGACATCCGATAGACACTTTGTAGGAAAAGATTCAAAGTTAAAATTGACATCTTGAAGCTGCGTTTGTCTTTGAAGGCATGTCTGCAAGTAGGTAAAATTGGGCTGATCTGCCGACTCTTCTTTGGAATCCAAACTCCACCACGGTCTTTCAAGATCCAACTCTAACTTGTGCAAATAGATCGGAAAAGAGTAATTGGAAAAATTCTCTTTGTCAATAAGTTCAGAAGACTTTGCGTTTAAACTTGGAAGAATGAGCTGGCGCAGTGAAGTGCGATGACTTTCCAAAAATTTGTATAGATGGACTAATTTCTGATTGAGTTTGAAATGATCTAGAACATGTGCCGGTAGACTGACGGCAATTTGAACAACTGAGAGTAGCGGCGACCTCACATGACTCAATATGAAGCAAATGTTGGTCATCATGGCCAAGTATGAATTTGTTGGTAGTTCAGTAGTTGCGATAATTTCATCATAGTCATATCTGATGATTTCTAGAGTTTTAAGACTTTTCAGCTCAATGGGTTGTGACTCAGAAGGAGGGTCTTGAGTTTGGTAGGCTTGTGTCAACGCTTCTTCTGCAGAAAGTTCTGATGCTGGGTCAATTTTGTTGACTACCGGAAACTGATGACCAGTAAGATTATTTGAGTGAAGGGCTAGATCCCTCAGTACAAGATGAGCAAGGCTTGGGAAGTGGCGCAAATCATGAATTTTCCACTGCGCTGGCATCTTGCCACATAATTTCAGTTTCTTGAGCCAGTCTGGATACAGAAATAGGCGGCGGTTTGAAGGTTCTGTCCCTATGTCTTCGGTCCAGTTAAGAATACGAGCATCTCCAACTTTTACTCTCTTGACAAATTCCAAATTACCTTCTAACGAGTCATCTACTTTTACTTTCAGGACAGCGCAATTTTCCACATTTTTCTGCATCTCTTTACAGACAAGACGAATTAGACGTAGGCCTTCTATATCGATTTCTGATTCAATACCACGAAAAACCTAAATGATTTAGTGTGAGTTAATGCACTTGTACTTTTCATTTTTTAAGTGTACACATTGCATAAATGGATAGTTGTAGTGTACCGATACCGATAAAGGTAGGTTTGTCCAGGACCAAGGAGAGCCAGCATTCAAGCCTGAACCAAACGGGTTTTCTGGTCCATCTCCAGCCCCTAAAGGCTGACCATTTGCCATATTTAGCGCTTTTTATACTTTTTACAGGTCGGTAGCGATTCACAATTAACCGAAAATATGCACATAAACTTATTACAAAATTGTTCATTAGTGTCTGGACTCTGGAGGAGATTTATCTAGGGTTTGCAACAAAAAAGAGAATTTTTTGTGATGATAAGGTAAATGGAAAATATGTAAGAAATGTACATATCTCTATGGAGGGCGTAGTAGCAGGAAAAGGGAATAAACGGGAAATCTAAAGATCATACTTGACATGGCAAGTCAGACTGCTTCATGTTTCCTGTGATTTTTGATTGAAAATGTGCTGAAATATATTTATCCCAAAAGTAGTATAATTTTTTGAGTACTTTCATGTTTAGTTTTATTTTGTCTTTTTTTCTCCTTACAAAAAATATAAATTACTAATATTTACGGATGAATTAAAATAAGTAGGCACCATTATAAATGTTAAGTTAGCACACTTAAATATCTAAACACTAAATATAGACATTTGCACCATTACACTATTCCATGTTGATGTCGACAGTGGCTTCAGCCGGCGTGTTGAGCACTGATGGGGAAGGAGCCTCATTCTCTGACCCTGCTGCAGGAGCATCTTTCATGCTTCTTCCGTAATTTGAATGATAAGATGTACAATAGCTAATCACGGCTGGTTGGAAATGAGCATCTTTGCTGCAACTTGGGTAGAAGATGATGGGCACTTGGCCACGGATAGCACCAGGCATGGAGGCATAATAAGAAGCTTCAATGACACGCTCTTGTTTTGGTAGGTCATGTTCAATGTCGTCAGACCGGAAGAATGGCCAAGAGGGATGCATTGAAGCAGATGGACCATGAGCTCCACTTTGGTAGGTACCGAATGGATTATTTGCACCTTGGGATTGACCTCGGAGATCGGCATACAAATCCCAGGAGAGGGGCTGACTGTGGGGATTGGTGTATGGGTGGTAGTTGACTTCACTTGGTGGCATTGGCATACCTCCAGCTGGCATACCGTTGGCAGGCATTGGGTAGTAGTAAATATGCTTGGTTGGAGGTGGAGCTTCTTTCTGGGGGCATTTATCGCAACAGGCGCATGGAGCTGGAGTGGTGGGGCAAGGTGCTACAAAAGTAAACAAACAGTATTAGTATTGAAGATTTTATGAAACATAAATTAGAGGAATTATGTGTTATTTTTTAAAAGAATTACCTGCTGTTGTAGGAGCTGTTGTGGGTGCTGCTGTTGTGGGTGCCGCCGTTGTGGGGGCTGTTGTGGGTGCTGCTGTTGTGGGTGCCGCCGTTGTGGGGGCTGATGTAGGTGCTGCTGTTGTAGAAGGTTCGGTTGTTGTGCTGGGAGCTGCAGTTGTGGTAGGGGCCGTGGTACTACTAGGAGCCTCAGTTGTTGTGGATGGAGCGGGTGTTGTAGAAAGTTGGCAACCAGAACCTCCAGATGATGATGAAGAGGATGATGATGAAGACGAGGAGGAATTGCTGTTGGAGCTGGAGCTGGAACTAGTGGCATCAGATGAGGACGAAGCAGATGCGCTGGAACCGCTGGATCCTCCTGAGGAACCGTCAGCTTGGCAAACACATCCTGGGGCTGATGTGGTGCTTGGTGCGGCAGTTGTTGTTGATGCGGAGGTTGTAGTTGGAGCAGGTGTTGTGGTGGTGGTAGCGGTTGTCGTTGATGTAGAAGTGGTCGTTGGCGCTGCGGTGGTTGTGCTAGTGCTAGTTACAGGTACAGGTGTGGTGCCAGGTGGACAGTTGCATCCACCAGATCCACCACCACCTCCTCCAGAGTTGCTAGAAGACGAGGCAGAGGAATCGCTTGAAGATGAGGACGATCCATCACCAGAAGAAGCGGTGGAGTTGCTTGAGGATGAAGCGTTTGCGCTACTGCTACTACCTCCTCCAATGGCGCATCCTGGATCGGTTGAATTTCCTCCGGGAGCAGCTGTTGTGGCAGGAGCGGCTGTAGTTGAAGAGCTAGCTGGGGCAGCCGTGGTTGAACTGGAGCTGGGGGCAGCCGTGGTTGAACTGGAGCTGGCGGGCGCCGCAGTGGTTGTGGATGGTTCACTGGTCGTTGATGGTGCTGCAGTGGAAGAAGTTGTTGTTATTGGGGCAGCGGTTGTAGCGGCTGTTGTGGCTGCAGTTGTGGCCGCAGTTGAGCTTGAGACTGGAGCAGCGGTTGTTGAGCTGGAGCTAACTGGAGCGGCAGTTGTTGGTGCCGGGGTAGTGGAAGCTTCACTGCTTACTGAAGAAGAGGATGAAGATCCAGCAGCAGAGCCAACAGAAGCGTTATCGTTGCTGGCAGCGCCAGTAGCGACAGCACCTGAAGACCCTGAAGCGGAGCCACCTCCATCAGAGCTACTGGTGGAGCTGGAGTCAGCATTGGATTCACTGGAAACTGTACCATTACTGATGGTATTGGTTACAGTGGCCTCGCCTTGAGACTGGTTAGAGCTTGTTCCTCCATCAGTGGAACTGGTAGCAGATGTGGAGTCTGATGATGCGGAACCAGCTGAATTGGCATTTCCATCCTCCTGAGTGCCAGTGGCAACAGATGAAGCGTCAGAACCGGCAGTGGCATTTCCCTGAGTATGGGATTCGGTGTTTGTGGAAGCGTCCATGGTACTTCCATCACTGGAGGCGGCACTTGATGAGGTTGAAGAGGAGCTGGATGTTGCTATTAAAAAAATTATATTCCAAATTAATCATACAAATTAACTCTTTAAAAATAATTACACATTCAAAAAGTCATGCAATACCTTTCTTACCTTTTGGCAATCCCCATCCACTAGGGCTAACATCAATGGTTCCACCCATACCACCATAATGTCCGAGAGATACACCATCAGGACCTACAGTGGCACCTGACTGAACACTCCCACCAGTTCCAATGAACATTTCAGGAAGAGGAAGGGAAGGCAACCAGGACCAAACTAAAAAACAACAAAAATTGGGAAATTAATAAGCATTCTCATTCATTTAAATTAAAGCTATAAATTCTTTTTCAAATATATTCAAATAACTTACTTCCACCACCAAAACCACCAGCCCATCCAGCACCCTCCACTTCATCCCTAACTGGAGCCATTGGAGGTCTCAATCCAAGTCTTCTACAAGGTGGTGCATTACAAGGTTCTGGGAAACACAAATCCTCCATTGTAACACGTTGCTTTCTAGTCAAATGAGGATATCCTCGGGGAGGTGGGATCACTGCGTCCATTACCATTCCAGGCTTAATCATCTTCTTTTCTCCCGTGGCGTCAGTAAAGTAATAATTTAAAATCTTGTTGGAACCGTCCATCATACGAATTCCAGAACATCCAATGATGATCCTCTGTGGAGATACCGTTTCATGCGCAAACGGTTTTGGGGCGGTGAGAGAAGAAACATGATCTCCAAGATGATTATCGAAAAAGGATGGTGAGTTGGAGTAGCTAGCAACAGTTAGGGAAACTGTAGCTGCCAGCGAAAACGCTAGCAGAGTTGAGGAAACTGTCATGTTGAAATGTTAATTTGATTCAATTGAAGAGACACAAAGATCTTGATTGACCTTGTCGAACCACAGCACAGGCACAAGTGTGAAGTTCATGGTCAGGGAAGTCAGCTTTTATAATGATGTAAATTTTCAAGGGATCTCACGTCAAAATGCAAAGCTTGAAGGTAATGGTAACTGTATATCTTCAATGATACGCATGTATGCGATTCAGGTAATTACGAGCATAATCATGCAGGTGGTGGTGGTCGGTGATGAAGATGTGGATTTATTTTTGAATGGAAGTGATAGAATAACGGTTAGCATGAGATTTGGGGCAAGGAAGAATATGCGTAATGATTGTGTGAAGAATGAATCAAGGTGATAATGATGACATAACTGGATGAAGGAAGCATGAAGCACCGGAATTGGATAAGTTGTAGTGGCCTAATTTTGAGGCTTTATTTTTAGCCCTTTGTTGTTGGACAAGGAGACTGGTTTAAAGAAAGGGTTGCACTGACAGGAAAATTTTACCTGTAATTCAAGAAAAGCGACTTGCCTAAATATGAAGCAGAGCGTAGAATCCTTTACCTAGTCTTATAGGGCCTTTATTGAAGGCCCTGTGTATTATTATACATAGGTAACGGATTTTTGTAAGACTGCTAGACGTACTTGTAAAGGTGCCGCATTAATTTTATTCGTAAAACTTTGATTTTGACTCAATATAATTTTACAGGTCTTGTATATTAGGTTAACAATGGATTAACCCAACAAAACCTAAAATAAGTTGACACTGAAAATTGAAATCTATTTCTGATATGTTCAACAAAAATGTTATAAAAATATCACGTGCTATATGTAATGTAATTATGAGTTTATGAGTCATTTTTATTATTTTCATGTTTAGGAGGGAACATCCACATTCTCAATATAAACTAATTAGTGAGTACTGACAACTTAAGAAGCCAGGTGTGTGTAACCAGAAATATCTAGCTGATTTCATTCACGAAAAAATAACATTCTTTTTGATGGTCAGAGAATAGAATTATTATTAATATTATTGAGCTCCATTGGTCAGAGAAGGAATGGAATAAATATATTCCGTGACTAATAATCGGACATTACAAATTACAACTATAAGTTTCCTTTAAATTTTTACAGTAATTACCCATCATTTTATTGCAACAGGTAATAAACAAGTTGGAAGTTTACAAAGAATGGTGATCATAACATAACACAGAAACTTTCATATGTATTGAACTAAGGATTTATTGATGACATGAGGATGACCAAGGTAAGTTAAATCGGTGATGATTCGGTACTCGGTAGTAGTAGTGATTTGTTTTCTTTAGCCTGGTGGCCATCCCATTTGTCTTCCTCCGAAAACGTGAATGTGAAGATGGTAAACGGACTGGGCTCCATTAGCTCCATTGTTGATAACCACACGATATCCATCCTCAGCCAGACCTGTTGAATTATAACATTCAAGAAAATATTTAATTTTGAACATGTCAGGTCATATTAAACCTATTTGGATTTGGATTAAACTTGTTTGTTCATTTAAATAGGTTAGGTTAAGTTCGGTTTTAAAATCAATGTAATTATCCTTGTCAGAAGCAAGTAAAAGTTGACATTTTCCTACCTTCTTGCTCAGCAGTTTTCTTTGCCACCGTCAGCAAATGTCCCAACAAATTGGAGTCATCATCACTCGCCTTGCTCAACATGGAAATCCTCTTTTTTGGAATAACCAAGAAATGAGTGGGCGCCTGTGGAGACACATCATGGAAAGCCAAGGCAAGGTCATCCTCAAAAATAATTTTCGCAGGGATCTTTTTGTCAACAATCTTGCTAAAGATTGTCTCCTCCTCGTACTCTCCTCCTTTGGCTGCTTGAGCCTTTTCTACTTCACTTGCCATACTCCTTACTAATGGAGGGCTCCAGCGACAACTGCTCTTCTCTAATTGCTTACTTGTTCCAATAAAATACTTCAAATTAGGCACAATAGGTTTCAATTTAGTTTTGCTAAGAGAAAGAGTAAGTAACCGGCAACCTTGTAACAAGGACATAATCCAATTCGACTAGAAAACACCAACAAAAACACGACAACCACCACCACCACTGCTGCATTTCATTTCTCTATTCTCTACCTTTTCATCATCTGTCTATTTGCCATTTACACATCATGTTAAAAAACCTATGCAAGTTGTTTTGTTGCTTTTGAGGGGGGCATGCAGAAGCAAGCGCAACGTGTCGTGTGCTCGGCTTTCTGTCAATGTGTCAGTTCATTTAATTTTTTCAAACAGGTGCAGGTGCCGTTAGCCGTTATAAAAAATTGCAAATTGATGATCAGTTGTCACTTATCATCACATGCGACAAATCATTTCGGAATGAAAATTTCGGAAATCATTTGCAGCCGTGCCGGAAAAAATCAAACAAACTGAGACCAGCTTTCTCATGATGCCCCTTTAGCTTTTATAGTGATGAATTAATTGTTAGAATTTGCATGTGGAAATAAAAACTAGTTAGTAAGTAAGTAATGACCAACCATCCATTCTTCCTGACCTATACTATGGGTCCCAGAATACACATTTCCGTTATATATACTCAAACTACCTGCAAAGGTAGTAGTTAGTAGTAGCTGTACAAAACTTATGCAAACTTCGGTCAATAGGAGTGCTCAATTATAAATTAGGCAACTCTTTACAATAATTGTTTAATTTTACTGATTTAAGTGGATAATTTATCTGGAGGAGGCCAAACACGAACGTTAACCAAAATAATAACGTATTACATTTAGGATAATTAAATCTAACGCTTTCATGCCTTTTTCTATAAAGCTTTTGAATTTTATTGTTATTTAAACACATGAATAATGCGCATAAAATAAAAAAGAACAACGTTTTTTAAAGAATATTTTTTTATGTTTTTATATGCTTGACATTGACTGTCCGTCACCAGTTTCTGCATCATCTAATTTAGTTGCACCTCTTCTGCTGCTGCGTAGATAACTCTTCAATTTCATTCAGTCACCGAATCCTGGCTGGGTTGCCGACCATGCGGACGCTGCACTTACGCTGCTGACATGATTACTAGCATCCAAAAAAGATTTTTGCATGTACGCTTGCTGATTGGCTACTTTTGCGTTCTCCTGATTCCTGCATGACTGCTGCTGGTGTTTGATGCTGGCGTAATCCTAAATGACCAAGCACGCAGTTCATGGAACCACAAGAAGAGGTGATCATCATATCATGACGTTTCTCTTGTATAAAAAATATTTATGTTGATGTAGCAAATTTGATTTCATGTTTATTGGCTTGTTTTTTCTGGTTGCATTTTTCCCATTTACCCATCAATATCCTCATCTCTCTTCTTCATCTTTTTTTTACATGGATTGAGTTAATTATAGAAAATATGTTTGCTAATCATGGGAAAATAATTTTATCAAAAAACTATGTATATCAACATCACCATATGCATTGCAAAATGTACATTCTAGGTAATCATTATGTTTGTACATGAAAATTGATTGTTATTTTTTTCCAAGAATTGGTAAGTTGATAGCTATGGTGGTCGTGGTCGTCGCGTTGGTCTTCTAACACAGTTTGAAGGACGCCCGTACAAATACCCACATAGCAGTGTAGAGTGCAGTCTTCGGTTGGATACTCAGCATACTAGACGCTTTCCCGAGTTTAACTGAAGTATCATTAAAAATTTGTGATAACTTTTTGTGCAGAAAATGAATATATCAGAAGCGGTCCAAAAGAATGGGGCTGGTGGTAGTAGTGGTCACCCTTTTGTGAATCCAGACTACATGACACTTTACAAATGGGAGGGAGAGCAATTTGATTACTCAGGATGGCACGCTTGGATGCGTTCCAGCAGAACCGTTAGTTTTTCTTTGGTGGCATCCTACCTTTTTCTAATTGCTGTAGGTAGGCAGTGGATGAAAAACAGGGAGCCATTTAGATTCAAAGGACCTCTAGTCTTGTGGAATGTTAGTCTCGCTGTGTTTTCTACAATAGCTTTTGTGAGAACTGTGCCAGAGTTGGTGTATCTCATGGGAAAACCGGAAGGATTTCATCAAAGTGTTTGCATTCGAGATGAGATGAATATTGCGACAGTTTTTTGGGCTTTGGTGATGACGCTTTCGAAAGCAGTTGAGTTGGGGGACACGGCGTTTATTGTGTTAAGGAAGCAGCCTTTAATTATTCTTCATTGGTAAGATAAGCAGGTTTAATGAATTCCCATACACGTGGCTAAATTTAATTACATGAGTGTAATTATTTTTTTCTTGTATCAAATTCCCCCCAGGTATCATCACGCAACCGTGCTGCTATACAGTTGGCAAACTTTTTCTGACCATGATGGTGCTCATAGGTTTTTGTGTCGGACATTTATATTTCTGCCATTTATGTCATTATTGTCCTATTTTGACAGTAAATGTCAGAGAATTTTTTTCTGTCAATTTGTCATAGGTGGTTTATGACGATTAATGCTGGAATTCATTCTGTGATGTATTCTTACTATGCCCTGCGGGTACCCACGCTGGACGGGAAGTATTAAAAGGTAGATGCAGTTATACCGATACATGCGTTCTCTGATAATTCTATATGCTC
>JAQFXM010008603.1:0-10467 GCA_034693345.1 Entomobrya multifasciata | reverse complement strand
AACTTCCTGAAATATTTGATATGATCCTCTTGTGGACGCGTAAACATTTACAACCACTTTTCCAAGTGACCACTCATCTGTAGAAATATTTAAAAACCAGTCGTCTGTAAGTTGGCCCTCAGATGGACGAAATATATGTCGAAACTCTGTATAGGTCATGTTGAGTACGTCATCCAAATAGTTGTACATTAATATTTCCGCGTAATGGCAATGGTTCATTGAATCATACATTTTTCTGTCGTGTCGTGTACAGTCCAATCGGGTAACATCCTTGAACTCCCAATCCCCGGGGAAGTGCAAAACAATCTTGTTTCCGTAGCCTTGACCGTTCCATCCTTTCCAATGGTCTATTAGTTGCGAAATTGAAGGTAAAGCGATGTTGTCCTTGATCTCCTCAAGGTATATATTAATTGGGTGAAACTTTCCAATTTCCTGTCGGGGACAAAAGTAACAGTACACAACTATGCTTACGTTTGTATCTTTCTCATCATTGTTGTTTTTCATGATTTCGGTTGTTTGATGACGGGAGATAGTGAAAAATGCTAGTGGAGCATGAAAAGGTACAATTTCCATTTCTTGACCGAGATCTCCAAATAAATCCTGTGAAAATCCGTTCAATATTTCATTCCTTGTTTGGTCAAGTGTGTCGGGTACTCCAATAAGATGCAGGACATCCTCAGATGTGCCGTACCCAAGTCCATTTACAGCAAACAAAGTTGCATTAAAGGATTCAGCTAGAATGATAACTAAATTGGTGTGTGATGATGATGTTGGGAGGTATTTCCAGGTAAAACGAAAGTACCGCTGGTGAACCGTAAATGCTATTTGTTCATCTTCTAAGAGTTGAGTTTTTGAAATAGAGAAATTCAATCGGTTTATATCATGATGAATTGTCCAGGTAGGAATAAATCTGGTGGTGGAGATTGGAAATGGGTTCCAAGAAATTTCTTGGGAATATGAAGATATTATAAGGTTTTCTGTGTCGGTGAGGGTGGTGGAATAGGTTTGGGATTCTGGAACAACTATGTGAATAAAATAGTTAGAATTTAAGAAAAATGGGAGTTTTGGGGACATGGATGGAGAGTAGGCTTTACTGCAGGTGGATTGGGGCAAGTTGAACAGTGCAAACAGAAATGACACTGTAACTGACAATATATTAATGGGTAGATGAATAAGTGCCATCTTAACATACTTTATCACTCGGGATCGGAATTGTTTAATTATTAGGAACGGAATGAAGAGTTCAAAAGATGCAGATGTACACGAAAATTGAGATCTTGATTGTGCATCACATTTAGAAGTAGTTTTAATAAACTTTTGTTCACACGGGCATTAGTGGGTTGTAAAATTGAAAGTAAACATATTTAAAAAACATATGCAACTTTAATATACCAAGCTATTTTTACAATTTTACAATGCATGTAGTAATGAGTGATTGATTGCGTTTGTCCAGTTGTTTTTGTGACCGATTGGACAATACATACCTTGTAGTTTTTATAACGTAAAATTAATCAAGTAATGGGTTTTGGAAGGCTGTAATATCAATACACCTGTACTTAGCTAATACTTTATAATGATGATAGCAAATATGGGGTTCATATTCATTACTATAACCTGAAATCAAAATTTTCATGAAAACGCTATCTATAAAACTAATTACTAATTACGATTTATTTTGGTTGTTTTTGTGTTATATACTATAAGACCTCTTGCATAAGACCATTGGAACACCAAGAAATGTTAAGGTTATCTCTTTAGTCTAAGTTCTTCCGTAAGTTAAAATTTTAAATCAAGTCTTTCGTTGTAGTTAAAAGGTACAAATGTTCGGAAAAAGTGAAAAATCGTTATGAGAAGTTATTGGAATCCAGTAGTGAAAACCAATTTCAAACGACGGCAAAAGCTGGGTGAAAGTACTTTTACGGATTTATGGATACTAAAAAATTGAAATACTTCTTTGGATTTTGGATGTCAGTCATTTTATTTGCTTAATTTCAATCGTTTTCAATCTTTTGCCTTCTGTGATGTATTATTTAACACCAAGTAGATGCATTGTCAACCTTAGTTAGTACAGTTTTCACTACATGGGCTTACAACCATACCCAAAACATTTAAATGTTAGAAATAAGTATAAATGTGGAAATTTGCTGTTTTGGGGCAAATTGAGACACGTTTCAGGTCAATTGGGTAAGGTCTGGGGTCAATTACGTAATCTCGGGGGTCAATTGGGATCGTGTGTAGGGTTATTTGGGTTCATGTTTGGGTCGACCCTTGATCTTTGGGTTTGACCCAGGGTGCTGAAAATCAATACCAGCCGTGCCCTTGACCTGACAGACCTCTATTCCAAATTTGAGGTCAATAGGACAAAGCGTTCTCGAGTTATCGCGCGGACCGCTGGACGGACAGGCCGGACACACTGAGTAAATTCAATGTAATATTGATACTTCACAAGTAAAGATGATAGTATCGTGTCGTAAGTAGTAGTGAGTAGTGAGTAGTCAGCTAAAATATGTAAGACGCATCTGGAGCTATTCATGTCGCATTCACCACTAAAAGCCGAAGTATCATATCATAACTTCAACCATTACAATTAAAAATTAAAACGACCGTCTTATGTACTTGATTCTTAGCAGCATTTTAAAAAATGTAGGCCGCGATTACTTTATGTTAAGTTTAAGCTTTTGATTTGTAGGCGATTGTATAGGCGATTATTTTAAAAGAAATATTGCGTCATTGCAAGATGAGTCATCTAGCTGAATTTTTATTACTGTGCTCAGTGTGCTGCAGCCAGCAAACCAATTTTTACAGCATACAGCATCATATAGGCAGTTTTAGTACTTTTTTCTCATAGTAGAAAATGGGATAAAGAATTCAATAAAAGTAAAAATGCTCGTTTAACTTTATTTTAACGATCAAAACACTAAAAATCCGTGCGCTGTAAGGAGAAAAAGGACATCAAAACAAGTTCAATACTACTGCAGTGCAGGTGCATTGGTGCATGCATCGAGTTTTTAAAGACTTCTTTTTAAGAAAAATGATTCTCAGTCAAACATGACGGAATGGGATTGAGGAAGACTAAAGATATGAATTGCATTGCAATTTAAAATCATGTTTATTGTTTTTGCAGGCTCCATCGTCAATCCTTCCTTTCCAAGCAATTTCTTTCATGTTCCCTGTTTTTATAGTTCCAGTTTCTCCGTTTCGAAATGCCCACTTTTTAAATACCAATTTGGTTGGAACTCATTTCAAACAATTGAAATCAAAAAATTGAAGGTAAAGCTAAGTGACATCGACATGGGACATGGAACTAAAATTTATAGCTTCATGAAGCCAAAATATACTCGCTTTTTTCACTTGGACTTGAAATGTACGCTAATTATTAGGGAATAAGCTATGAAAAGAATGATCATGAAAGAGTTTTCCTATTTTGTAGTCGTGGAACAAGTAGAAATTAAATACCATACCATATCGATCCCAAGATCACCACTCCCCACATACTCGCCATCACGCCAATGTCACAAATGCTCATTTTCAATTTGCGTTGAATGACCTCGTTTGCTATTGCTCATTCACCATGATTGCACGTTTTCATTATATTTATGTACTTAAGTAAAGACACAGCAAACAATACAAAGCAAAACTCATTGACATGAATGACATTTCTTCTTTTCAGTTTAATCTAAAATCACAAACCTCCCTTTTCATAGCCATTTATCCTTCCTATTTCATGTTTCCTTTCCAAATGATTTTATGTACTTTTTATTATGTCGCCCTTTTCGCCATTTCCTTGCAATGCAATCCCAATTTATCAAGAGAATCATCATATCATTCATCTTACTTGTGCCCTGTGTCTTTAACTGAATTTTTAATTTAGTATAAGTCTGCCATACGTCGCAGTAGAATACTCTGCTAACTCATTGCACTTATCTTGTTAGATGAAAGTATGCTATGTTTGTACAACATCGACACATATTCTGACCAATCCATCCAACACTTTGTGTATTTAATTGTTTGATATGTTTGTCGAGTATTAGCGTTTTGCGCATTGAATGAACATGTACTTTCTAAATGGTGGATATTGTGAATTTTTGATTACCTTTTACGCTGCTGGACTTGGACATTCAGGGCGAATGACGGTAAAGGTAAAACTAGCATAGCATACGTAGCAATCATGTAAAAGTCCAACATAACAAAATTAAATAGCTAGCCATACCGGTAATATCAGTCAGTGGTACACAACGATTAAAATGAGGAGATAAAAAGAAAGCATAGAAATAAAAGGATAACTTACTGAACATCGATGTCGTTGTGTCGTGTCTCTTACTATCCCTTCGAAATGCACTAAAAAGATAATAATATGTGGAGATTACTGGAGAATATGAGACTGTAATAAAATTTTATATTGTTTTGCACTTCTTTCCTCTCGTTTTCGTATGACCTGATGTCTCATCCACATCAATATACTACACCACTGCACTACACTGGAGATTCATGGAACCATAAAATCTCTCCTTGTCGTGTTATTCAATTTATCACGGAAATTTTCACCGTTAATAAGCAGTTGTACACATTGTAAAAACATGCATATCGATGGTCGGTAAACAGATTGTGTGGTCGTAAATATTATGTATTTGTACAGATGTCGATGTCACAGAATATCAGACTCGACACACACACACACAGGTTAAACGGTAAAAGGATTTCCGAGATTCATAACGAAAAAATGGAAATGAAGGAAACGAAAGTTAGCAAATAGCTTACTATGAATAATATGTGCCTCTATCATATTTATAAGGTGTAAGTAATATAATTTGACCTCACTGGCAACATTTATAAGGATAACACAAGATTAATCCCTGCTGCATAACGTTCTTGTAGAAATTTGATCAGTTCGCTAAATTTGGAACACAGAATAGATAGTACTGACATGGAATGTGTTATCTGGAATATACAGTATTGATCTAAGACAAGATTGGCGGAGAAGTAATGAAGGAAGAAAATTTAGAAATTATCAAGATTGATGATGATTTTGTAACAAACTTATTTTGTATCAAGGCATGTTGCAAGAGAGAAAGGCAAGACAAGTCGTAATTAATATTTCACAACTTAATTTAAAACTTAAACTACGTAAATAATTAAATAACAATATAGCTTAAAGAAAGATATACAACGCCATGTTCATATGTATGTAACTCAATTATGAAAGTGTAAGTGAAAACGAAATTGACAGGATGGGCTCAAACTAAAATCGAAAGTAAGAAAAGTTATTAGGAAAGGCTGAACACAATGCCTATTCAAACATGAAATGTGTATAGTGTATGCCCATGTATGTTGCATAACATTAATATATAACTGCCAGTCAATTTTCTAGCTAGAGTCTAGAGAGATAATGATTTATAAGAAAATATTGATTTACGAAGAAAGAAGCTTCTATGATCAGCTTTGTATCTCCTCTAATTAAATTTCTCAGAAGGGAAATTTGATTTATTAAGTTTGTATTGATAGTTTAGCGAAACATCGCAATTTTTTATAATATCAAATTTCTATTTTCGTAAAATATCAAAAGGCAACAGGCTAATCTCATCACTATACTACCTTTTACCATTGCATTACAGACGTTACACATGAATATGCGTCTTAGCACATCAAATTATTTAATATCGCGACGCGAGTTACAAAGCTACATAATATCTAATACGGAGAAAGCTTATCTTCGTTATTCAATACAAAAAATAATACTGTTACTGTTATATTTCATGTTCCTATTTTCGTGGAACTTGCAACTTCAGTAAATTCGTAACTATACACATCAAAGGCAAAATTTGTTCAATATCGTTGTATATGAATGTTATGTTGTGATATATCGAATTACTGACGCAATGAGGAATTTTCATACTTTGCACAAAACATTTTTTGTCAATCGACTGTGTTCAGTTGACACTTCCCATTTTACAATACGAGTGTGCCCTGGAAACTTGCACATATTGGAATATCCAATAAAGTTTGACATTTTTTGGCATGCGAATCCTTTCCAAAAAAATGTATATTTTTAAATCAAAATACTTCATAACTGATATCCTAATAAATTGAAACCTTTGCAAAACCTGTGATTAACCTTCACAATAAAATGGCTGACAAACGACCCTCACCTCCTCCCGAGGTCATTGGTGATCTTCCATTAGTTTTTAAGACGGACGATCTACCACAAGAAAAGTTTGGTTGTGGTGATGGGGAAGGCAACTTATTGGATTTCCAAAAATCACAAGAATTTGATTCGACTACAAGCTTGTTGGATGGCCAGAGAAAAGATGCTTCTTATCCAGAGGACTTCAAAGTCAAAACAGAGCCCAAAGTTACACCGATTCGTCGAAAGAAGGAAGTTCCAACAGCCGGCCAGTATGCAATTGAACATTCCAAGGGACCTCCAGCCGATTTAGAAATCCCACCTGAATGTTTCCTGTACGATGAAGACCGAGCATGGGTCCTTGGGAAACTGAATCCAGCAGCCTTATCCCTTCCGGAACCTGCAGAGCCTGTGCCTCTTCCCAAACACGTTCTTGATCACTTGGATGCATTGGAGACTGCAGCTAATGCTGCAATTAACGCCAGAGCTGAAGCAAAACGACAGGAATCATCTTGAATTGACTACCAACCATCACCAGCAAAGTTTCTAAAGTATTATGTCATTGCAATGCAATGTAACTAAATTCATTTGTGCTTCTGGAACAAGAAAGATCAAATTATCTATATCCAATGTCTAATTCAGTACAAAACGTATGAAAAAATGTTAAATAAAAAACTAATATTATCTTCTAAAACTTAATCTAAATTCCGTTTTTTCTAACTTAGAATATAATTATAACTGACAATTTATCATATTAATATTAAGTTAACGAAGAAAAATCATCTACATTTTTATTCATTATTTTTTCATCATTGTCATTTTAAAACTTATCTCTTCCCTTTTTTACCCTTTTTATCCTTCCCCTTTCCTTTGCCTTTTTTACCACCAGGAACTGCCCTTACAATAGTTGAATTCCTCGCTTTCTGCAAAGGTGTCTTGTTAAACCACTTGTTCCATAGTTTCTCTTGCTCCAGAAAAACCGGGTCATATTCCGTAATACATTCTATCAACTTATCCATATTAATAGTCAACTTTCCAATGATCATCTGCCTAACCACCAGATTTCCCAAGTGTCCCCACGGATTCATTTCCGCTCTTCGATCCCTCTGCTGTTTTTGCACATCTTTGTGATGCTTCCTAATCATGTCAGTCACCGCCCTTTTAATATTCCCCACAGTCCATCCAGCACTCAACTTGGCTAGTAATGAGTAGCTTATGTCTTCACTCAACAGGTCCGGATTTTCACTCAACATTTTCTTCCACATGTCAAATCTCGTAGCATAATCTGTTGGTGGTATGTAAATAATCCTTTGAAACAACTTTTTCATTGGACCCATCTTCCCTTGCCAAGGCTCACTACTTAATCCAATCAAAATAAACAAGTCTTCCGCTGTCACATTCTTTTTCAACCATTTTGGCAAAGCTTTCTTCAATCTCTTTGGCTCCGTCTTGTCATCCTTGGGCACCTTCTTCATGAACATTTTCTCCACGTTATCTATCAATATCACAACAGGTTGCATTGCTTCACCCACTTTGCCAACCAAGTGCATTATCATTTGTACCCCTTTCTTTCCCGGATACTTTCCCGCAATATTAGCTGCCGTTAAATCCATCAAAGTTGCCCGCAGCTCAGTACAAATCATATTAACAATTGTTCGCTTTCCACTCCCCGGAGGTCCCACAATTAGCACACCTTTTGTTAAAGGAGTCGCCATTTGATGAACTTCCACAGATCCCATCGGTAAAATACACACATCTTTGATGGCCTTCAAAATGTCACCAAAAAATGGCGGTGGATTAGCATCTCCAGGCATGTATCTTTCTTCCGTCTTCTTTTCCATTGGATGAGCAACATGATACTCTCGAAGTTCTCCATTAATAAAACTAGTCTGTGCCACCAAATCAGTCATGCGGACCTTCGGATAAGTTTTGATAATATTGTTATGGACCATCTCTTCAAAAAGGGATTCCATTGTTCGCTCTTTCGTCAAATCCTTGCCCTTTTTCTTCTTCTTTTTACCTTTCTTCCCTTTTTTCCCCTTCTTTCCTTTTTTACCTTTTCCCTTTCCTTTACCCTTGCCTTTCCCTTTGCCCTTTTTACCTTTTCCCTTTTTCCCTTTCTTCTTCTCCAAAATCTTTTTCAAGTAGTCCAGCTCCGCCCTCATGGCTACATCAACTTGCAATCTCACCTCATCCGCTACAATTTGCCGTTTATCGCGAATAATATATTTCATTTCATGTTTCTGTTCCGGATTATCCTTGTCATCTAATCCTCTCCAGAACTTGTTATATTCCAAATTCGCTTCTTTAAATTCCTCCACAAACTTGGGTGGCTCCAAGGTAGGATTATCTATGACCAGACCACCACCCTTCTTCTTTTTCTTTTTACCTTTGTTCAATGCTTTCGCCTTGGCCTTGGCTTTTTTAGCGGCTTCTTTCGCCCTTTGTCTTTCTTTCTTCTTTTTTGCTGCATACTCCGGATCAGTGGCTTCCCTCCCATGGAGGAAGCCATGGATAAGGGTTTTGATCCCAAATAAATGACGAAGACGACAATGTTGACTTTGAAGATTCCGTCATTCCGTCGTTATATTATAGCCAAATATTATTTGGAGGAGGAGTCAAGTTACCAAAAGAATAAAGACAAGAAGGTTGACAAGAACAAATTAAAACTGGAACCAGACCAGACAGCCATAATTATCCAAAAGGTTATCAGAGGATTCCTTGCAAAGGCGAAAGTTAAAAAGATGCGAAACGATGAAATGGAATATCTCGGAATTCGACCAACCTCAAAAAACTGTTCAACTGAGTTCAGTTTTGACTATTTTTAACGGTTTACCAATACCAAATGTAAGCAAAATGCGGACGATCTTGAAACTCTGAAGAAAAGTAAAAGCGAACTACGAAGAATTAAAAAGAAACAGTATGAAGATGACAAGGTTATGATTTACGAGAAACTGAGTAAAATTGAGGGACCCGACATTGCGGAACGGTTCAAGTATCAAATTAGAAAGTGGTATTTGAGTGTTAAAGAGGAAAAGGGAAAGTTGCCTTCAATCCCTAAGGCGGATGTGGGTGGTTCTACGATGATGATTTGCCCTGAATCCCTTTCTGAAGAAGTCCGTGAAGAAGGCTTTCTGTTTCTTCTTCCTGTCTCGTCTCATCCTTTTCTTCTTTTTCCTTTTTCGCCATTTACTGTACATTATTAAACCACTGGCCACGCTCCAACATTTCGGGTGTGGGATCATGATAGTAATACGTTGGAATTGGCATATCCAACTCTCTTGGAATTACACCTTCCAATGTAGCAAAGTCATCTAAATAATAGACTTCCGAGAGGTCGCACATGACAAGCTGAGTTTTCAATTCCAAAAGTCGCCAAATTACAAGATCAAAAAGCTTCAGAACAACAATCCGCTTTTGTGGGTGAACCATTTTGTCATAAGTTTCATCCAACGATTTGTAAATATTGAGGTATTTGTAGTACACCTATAATAAGATTTGTGTCATTTTCTTGCGATCGGTACCGGTGATAATTGCTCGTTTCTTTTCTTCTGCAAGCATTACGCGGAGATCTTTCATTGTATCTGCCCACATGTTTTTGTAGTACATGTGAGAGACGAAGGCGACTGTCGAGCTGGTTTTTGCACGACGGCGACGGGGTGTTAACCCTTCCTTGCCGAGTTGAGCTCGAACCCATCTTTTGTTCTTTTTCACGGTTTTTACTTCCTATTTCGGCTTGTCATGTTTAAAAGAGAAATTTTGTATGTGTTACAAATGTATTTGAGTGCTTTAAATCGTAAAATGAAATAATTTTGAGGTAACTTGGAACATACTTTCCTGGTACATCAGCTTGCGAATCAGCAGGTAGTGGGCCTAGTTCGGCAGCGATAGCCTCAACTTTTACACTCGTACTGTCAGCGTCGATTTTTAGAAAAAATTAAATTGGCTATGCGGTTTAGTTTTAATTGAAAGATTCCTGATTGGGGAATAACCTATTCATCTCTGGACTAGTGCAGTGCACTTTAAAAATGCATGCATGTAAACAGCTTTGAAAATAATTGAAGCATAGATCATAAAATCATTGATTATTTTAATTTATAGCCAAGGAAATGTATATGCACATGTATACAATAGGAATACTGGAAGATATGATAGGTATAGAGTATAGGTATGCCCGGCTTATCTTAATGACCCTATAATATATTATATATAAGATCATAGAGTCAGACGTTACGCATCGCATATTATATCACATTCAAATTATATTTACACTAGCAAATGGGCCAGCACGCTTTAGATACCCGTTAGTGTACGTCGTACACTATAAAAGTCTCTAGTAGACATGA
>JAQFXM010008602.1:0-10469 GCA_034693345.1 Entomobrya multifasciata | reverse complement strand
TTCTACATTACCCCACTGAAGTACGTGCTTAGCTATGGGAAGACACCTCCACTCTATGATCCTTATGGAGCAAAGCATTACTTAAATTTTGGCAAAATGTTAAGAACTTGTTTTGGTTAGGCTAGTATATATTGTGAAGCTATAATAAATGCAGTAAAAATACCAAGCTTTACAAAAAAAATTCCATAGTTTGTTCATGGAAAACAAACTTTAAAGAATTGAGTATTTTAGTTGAAACTTTGCAAACAGTTACTTCTGATTTTGATCTAATTTTAAGCATTTATTTCACTAATTGAAGCTAATAAGCTAAGGTTTCACTAATATTCTAGCGCAATTGTTTAACAAATTATTTGCTCCAGTATGGAAGTATAAATAATTATACTTTAAATACCTTTGTGCGGATTGATTTAGAATATAATTGGATTTTTTCAATTAGCATTCAATTAAAACCAGTATTTGTACAATTATTCCCTATAAGATTACTTGTTTTGATCATGTTGAAAATATTTCAATTTAGAAATAACCTTCCAATCAGCCAAAACAAAGTTGTTTTTCAATTGGTTACCAAATTTATTTTTCTAATGTCTGCAAGATAAAAGTCGTACTGTCTCGTATGAAAAGTTCTACTTTGAAGAATCCCATTCCCTTTCCAGACACACAGCTTAGAGCAACGCACTATTTAAAAGCCTATTTAAAATGAACTCAATTAAAAACATTTACAATCATCAAGTTCTGCATGCAAAAATGCTTGGTTGTATTTAAACAAAAAGCAGAAAGACGAGTGGGCTTTTACACCGTTAATTTTTCAAGCCATCCAAATTTACACAATAACTAATGGATCAATTCCCCCCTTATTTATGGATATAATAATTGAAAACAATAACCAAGTGCATCTGATAGTTTTTCCTACAAACAAAATTAGTTTGGCCATACTTCTGTGTTTTATGCTAATCCAAATCTTGAGTAAATATTGTTTTGACAATTTTACTATAACCTAGTTACCAAATGAATTTGCAGGAATCATTGAAAGCTTGATTGATGTTTTTCTCAAGTTTTTGTTTCATTTATTAAGAATCCATTTGATTCGCAAAAGATAACACAATCCTGACTTCAGAACATACGTTGGTTTCCAATTTTACTAAAGCGTAAACTTAATGTATGAGGAATACAAGTAAACATCTAATC
The DNA here is from genome assembly GCA_034693345.1 of Entomobrya multifasciata. NCBI lineage: Eukaryota > Metazoa > Arthropoda > Collembola > Entomobryomorpha > Entomobryidae > Entomobrya > Entomobrya multifasciata. The sequence goes on along the minus strand of JAQFXM010008602.1, from coordinate 9,284 downwards.
GTTTATCTTGCAAATAAAAGGCTTCATTTTTTTCAAATTTCGATGCTTTTAATGTACATTTATTTGTTAGCACTTAATTCATATCGTATACTTAAAACTAGACCAAATTCTGGCAATGACAGAAATAATTTTAACTGATTTTTTCTTTATAGCAGAACTAATATGACACGACTAATTTCATTGAAAACAATTATGCAAATAATTTCTTGAATTTCGAGTTTCATGGTTTTTAAATTAGTATTCGTTAGCACACAAGTTATGAGAACATAGTAAGACACATTGTAAACTATGTTTATTAACATAATAAGTGCACAAAATATCTTGCACATAGAAGATGATTTTATTGGCCTTGACCTTGGAATACTTATATCCATCAATATCCCAAACTTAACAGACCTTTAACATGGAAAGCCAACAAGTATGGAAAATTCAATAACCGAACTAGTACGAGTCCGAACTAGTACGTGTCCGAACGAGTAGATGGTAAGTGAATTTTATACTTTTTTTCAAACTCTAGCTACCAGTAGCCCAAATTATAGTTTAATGCTGCAGTATCTTCAATTTGCAGTTATATGAATTCACTAAATAAAGCATTCAATCCAAGCATGCTTTAAATCGTATTATTTATATTGTCAGCATAGTTTCAAAGAAAAAGTCGTAGCTATGCCAATAATATGCGTCGTATGTTTTATAGCTTACGACGTTTAAAAATTAATTGCTCAGTGTTTTTATCAACTTTTTTAAACCACAAGAATGTTGTTTTTCTGTCCTGACTCTGCATAAGTGATCCGTAAAATTATAGTTATAGTGTTGTCATAGATAATAGAATAACCAAATGTGACATTAAATATTTAGAGTTGTTTTTATGGTTTGATCCTATTTTTTGTTTCGTGTTTAACCTGGATTAGTGCCGAGCAGAAGTAATTTGGTGGACGTTATTGGAAAAGTTAAAAGCAAAGAGGCAATTAAAAACGTTGAATGGTAATACGCCTAAACGAATTGCCGACGAAGCTAGAATTTTGGCAATAACAAAAAAGGAAAAAAAATCAGCGTTCAAAACTTTTTTACAGTAAACCATAAATATAGATTGGAAATTTTTTCGCTTAGCTTTAAGCAGTACCCCGAGTGAACATATTTTGACTTTTGATATATTACATATTACAGAAAAAACTCGATTGGGACTTTTTAGCTCTTAAGTGCTTTCTGTAACTCAAACATTATTCACTCCAGGAACTATGTTTAGGAGACCAAAGAAGCAGAATGTACTAATCTGGGTGGTCACAAACATTTAAAGCTAAAACGTGTATTACAGTGTGAGATAAGAGGATTTCAGATTTTGTTGTTTTTCCACTATTTGTTTTATCGATTTCAGACCACCTTATCTGACGAGGTGACTAGAGTGATGTGTGACTCAAACACATATGTACTTGAGCAGGACATCACAGCTATTTACAGTCGTATTTAACTACAATGTCTGATTTGTTTAATGCCAGCACGTGCTCGCTAGACATGTAGCAAGGTGCAGGTTCAAGTCATGTATTAGGCTTTACTTTTATAGTTAAACACCAGTGCTGTTCAATGTATCTTTACTCTAGTGAAGAACCTAGATAATTTAATTCTGCATCTCCTTGATTATCATGGAAGTGTCTAAAGTGAATATTGTTTGAGTTACAGAAATAAACGACTGGAGACATTTGCCTAATTTTCTCAGTTATTTCATTTTACCCAGGTAATGAACATATATTCGTGATCCACTTGTCGAGATCTATCTGATAATCTAATTTGTTTTAAAATCTTTTGAGGACCTCACACATAAGTTTTATTGAAAGTTAGTGGATTGACACGATATTTTTTAGATATATGGAAGACCAACACTAATAGCATAAATTCAAACCATGTTGCTAGAAAAAAGACTATTTTTGCAACGTGTGTTGCCAATTTTAGAATATGTGCTTTTAATATATGGCATTGCAATTTGTGACATATCGTGTCACAAAATTTCCTGTCTATAACAGAATTTTACGCGTGAACTGATAAGATAAGTTGCAACGGGTTGCAATTTTGTCAGGTATTCAAAAATGAACTGAATTGTACAAAATAGTTCAACTTTCAAAATCAAACATGACTTGGGTCGTATGGACGAGCAAGAATCATATTCAAGGAAAATTACTAAAATATTTGAAACGATTTATTTGGAGCAAGCAATGTTTCACTACAATTTAAAAGGCAATAAGTTTAAATACCAAAAAGGATGAAGAATACGAATAACAATTTAGGCATTTCATTTGCAAAGAGTCTTAATTTAAAATTTGAATTACGACTCTAAATATTTGTTATAATTGAATACGCACGTGTTTCAAAAATCACTCTCATGAGGGCAGTTTTTAAGTCATGTTATTTCAATTGCTTAGTGAAGAGGTTTTTTGTTATTCAGTTAATATGCTGACTTTAATTATAGGACAGAACCTTTAAAGAAACACTATTTCTAGGTACTTTCTGTCTGCGGAAAAATCCATTTGATTTTTCAAGTTCTACGTCGCACGTTTAACGAAACTTAATTGTCAATTTGACTAAAAAATTGTTTGGAATTTAGGTCAGCATAAAAGTTTCATTTTGGCAGGTATTCATGAGTGAGCTGAATTGTACAAATGGTTTATCTTTCGATATCCCATTAGTCTTCGGTCGTATTCAGTAGCATCAATCAAATTTAAGAGAGAATACTAAAATATTTCAAAAGGCCTACTTAGAACACCTAAACAAAGTGCAAAATAAATCAGTTGATTTTATTTTAACCATGAACGACGAATCCGCATTTACTTCATTGTTATTTAAGGCCGCTCAAATTTACACAAAAACTTCTGGTTTATTTCCAAATGTATTCGCAGACTTGACTATCGAAAAAAACCAAGTATTCGAGATAAAAACGAATTTCTCCAGCAAGCATAAAATTTTAGTAGTATGGTCTATATGTGGCCTTTTATTTTTCATTTGTACTTTAGTATTAAATATGGCTGCCCTCTTGAAAACTCAGGTTTCACCTTCATCAACAGTTCTTGAAACAGTTTTACTAGGTTTGTACCTAAACTATACCACAATTATTCTAACGTGCTTGGTAACATTTATAGGAAATAGGCATGTTGTTTATCAACTTAATACATTTATTCGACGAGGATTTAAATTTGGTAAGAATAAGCTTGCGTGCAACTAAAATGTTTACAGTTTCCAAATTAATAAACAAATTTGTTTTCATTATGTAGGTATTCGTCTTGAAAAGCCACAATATGATATTTTGGGATTTTTAATGGTTTATATTGCATCAGCACTTGCAATGACTGTTCCTCCAGTTCCGTTTATAACTGTTTATTTTAGAATCGACCCGTTTAATATCATCTACAGAGTTTTATTCAGCAGTTCGTGTATGCCTTGCAGTTCAAATATTGTATTTAACTTAGAAAACCTGGCCCTTTTTGTTTTATCAAGCTTATATTTTTTAGTTTAATTCAAAATCTTATTTATATTTCCCTACCTATTTGCTCTAATACTTTAACATATTCGTAACTATTGCCATACACTTAATTTTGTGCAAGGTCGAATACCAGATAAGCTACTTTTGAAATATTACTTCCGCATTTTGGTTTTTAGTAAAATAACAGAAAATTTTATGGCAGGCATAATGCTATATTTTGTTACTTGTGGGCAAATTCTTTTGACAATATTGGCTTGGATCGTTATTACCTGTGAAAATTTTTTGCCACCTTTTATTTTAGTTGCTTGTGCGACAGCATTCGTAGAAAGTTTGATATTGTCTGTTTTTATTTTAAAGTTTGCTTCAAATGTGAAATTGTGCAGTTCGGAGCTTGTAGGGAAAAAACGAATGCAATTTTTTGGGTATAACAGAGAAAAAAGGAAATATTATTTATTGACAAAGTGGAGAGCATTCAGGGAAGTACGAGTAAGCTTTGGTAAGCATTTTGTGGTAAGTACGGATGTAATTAACGTTTATCTGGAAGTGTTAAAAAACAATATTACTGATTCGGTTTTATTAATTAAGCCATAAAGTATACTTTGTTTTTGTAATAGAGCTTGTATTTCTATTTAGAAATTTTTTAGTAATGTTACCTGGATACAAGTTATTCTGAGTGCATATTGATTACATTATCACTAATTTCTTATAGTTCATTTTAAGCATTACAATCTGTTTGGACGTAGACGATTATTTCGTTAGATATACATTCAACAGTACTTTACACAACAAATTATTTCATGACCAATGAATTTTTTTAAAACTACACTGGTTGTTGCATTTTAAATAAACACTGACTAACATAACTGTCTCCTCACATATTTAAGCTGCTGGATCCCCGATTTGAGTTAGTTAGTATTTGATATTCTTCGTCGTCACTCTGCTATATGTTAGTAATATAATGATACTGTTATTATGCACAAATATACCCAGAATAAATACTTTGCTTTATTACTGTTCGTCCTTTGTTCTTCTTGGTTAAATTTCACGAATAACACAGTACTAGTTTGTCCTGTTTTTAGTGAATGAATTTCTTATTTAAAATATGACAAGCTATTTATCCGTGTAATATATTATGCGTAGTGACTCTTATTGAACAGGGTTACATTTGACTTCAAAAAATGACACCATGTTTTCAATTTGATTGTGTTTAGCTTACCTTACTAAAACACTTTGAAGTTCCTCGATAGGTTAGTTTTATTGAGTACTATTTTAAAATCCTTTTTTGATAGCTCGTGAAAACATATTTTACGTGATTAAATTTAAACTGAATAAAAGAATCAAATATGGTTTTAATAATTGTAATGATTGGTACTTAAGTTCGCTGTCATGAATTATTTTATCGTAACTCTTGTCGCAGTGATTCCATCACTGCCATTAGTAATGGTATTTCTAAAATTGGTCCATTCTTTCTAGCTATTTGTGTGCTATGCAATAGTACACGCATGTTGTCCAGCAAAGCTATTACATTCGTCGTTTTATGCGGCATTCACTTTTTTTACATGTCCAAGTTCATGTGTTTATCCATCTCTATATTATCAGTTATACTAAATCATATTTGAAACTGCTGTGTGAAATTAAATGAATTAATGGGTTCGTTTTCCGAAACTTTACCTTTGAATAAATATAATCGTCTTTTGGTTTTTAATGGAATAACTGAGAAATTAATTTGGGAATCGATGATATACTTTGTTGTATTCGGTCAAGCCTTTTTAGCATTGTATGCTTAGATGTTTATAAATTATGGATACATTTTACCTGCCTGAATTATAGCAGCTTGTTTAACTTGTTATTTGGAGGTTTGCTATTTTTGTTATGGTTTTACGAATAGCGTTATAAGATGTTGTGAATAGTTAAGAGCTTTTAGCGAAAAAATGAACACAATTATTCACGTTTAATAGAGGCAAACGACATTATATTTCATGATTAAGTTGACAGTTTATGCATAGTCAAGGTCATGGGTTGGTAATATGATTGCTATAAGCAAAGATGCGTTAAGTGTTTACATTGAGGTGCTGATTATTGATATCACAGATATGGTGTTGCTAATCATAGCACAAAAACTAAGCTTTATTTGTTTAATTACTTGATTCTTGATGTTTAATATCAGCAGTTAAGCAAAAAGTCATGATTTAGGTAATTGTGGCCATATAATTTCATTTTCGACGCTGAAATCATCAGAATTGTTTTTAAGGGTTTCGTTGTCGTTAAAAATTAATAAAAACGGAATTCGTAGTTTTAAATCATAAGAAAAAGTGTCTTCATTTAATTTGCGTATTCATTTTATGTCCTCATAAAATAAAACTGCTTTATTTTCTGCGGTATAAAAAATTATGCAATTACTACATGTGTGTTCAAGTAGAATATAATTGATAACTTGATAGAAAAAAACTAAAATAAAATGAACATCACTTGTTAACTTTGTTTGTTAATCTAAACCAACTCTAAATATGAAAAGCTGTGTCTTTTCTATCGGGTTTTAGTAACTGCGTGGTTTTTTGGTGAGCAAAAGCAATCAGAGGGTAATAAGTAGCAACTTTATTTACAAGATTTTGCTTCAATCAATGGAAAAATATTTTAATAAAGCGTTGTCCAGTCTAACACAAATATTTACGCTTTAAGTATTTGGTATTGTATCAAAGTTTGCACTAGCTCTAATTGAAAGTTGTATCATAATTGAACATTTTGCTAATATTGTTAAATATTCCGAAACAACTTTTAAACAACATCGAAATAAACTTATTTACCAGTGATACACCATTGCTATTTTTTATTATTTAATACGTCATTTTCGTACCAAATTTGGTTGTAAAATTCAATGAGATTTACTTGTGGAATGACAAACATTTAAAAGATGTATTTAATTCAAGAGCTTCTTGTGATGCGTATTTGTACTTAAGTTGGAATAACTTTTGTGCTATTACAGAAATACATAACACAGACCATCCAGTAATTACAGAATTGATCCACACATTTAACGTAAACAATACAAATTGTATTAATCAAGGAATTAGCTAAAATTATGAGTATTATAAAATTCATCCTAAATTTTAAGTTTTTAATCAATTTAATCTAATAAACTTTATTTTAACATCTTGTAGTTTTACAATTCAAAGATTAAACTTTGTTTCTAAAGCCACTGTTGTTATGTTTTTTTATAAAATAATTCGAACAAACTTAATGGCCTGTATTGCTGGGTTACAAATGATATTTAAAAAATAGTAACACTTAAAATGGCTCCTTAACTTAGATCTGCAAAATTTCTTCCATTTTCACAGATAAGAAAAAGCCAAACCAAATGTTTCATAATGATTCCCTGCAAATATTCTATAAATCTGTGCATATCGACGATTAATATATAAAGACATGGCTTTTGTTGTACAATTTATTGGAAAAATAAAATAATTTTAATTTTTTATGAGTTATAATCGATTCTATTTTGACAAACAATTCATCGGTTTGCTTTATTATGCAATTCTAATCTTAGTTAACACGGAGACAATTTATTTTCAAAAAAAATTAAATTTTTTTGCCTAAACGAAATTAATAAAGTTTGTTCGTTGACATTTTTATTAGGTAGAATTTATTGCGTAATATTTTTGATATTAATTTTACTAAATATTTGTGACAAAATATCTACTTCAAATATATTTGTTGACCGAAAACTTACTTTGGTATAAATTGTAAATATCTGCGCGCAAGGCCTTTTTACAGAGAAATAAGCCACCATTTCTTTCATAAAGCTCTTTGCACAAACAAAACACCCAGTCATCAAGCTGCCATTTCTTTATCGAAATATTTTACCAAAAAAATCGTGCTTTAAGAAAACTAAACACATATCTTTAAGCTAGCAAAGATGTGAGAATTTGGTGTGGTAATTGTTTTGCAATGAGTAAAGATGCAATTAATGTTTACATTAGTGTTCTTAATACAAATATTACAAATGCAGTGTTGTTAATTATACCGTGATAGACTTATAATATTACAAAACCCATAGGCCATACAAAAATAGAACTGAATTTGTACTGAATGTATATTTTGCCATTTTTAACTCAAATTGAATTTAAAACAGGTTTCTTCGCAAGTAAACAAACTTGCTTTTATGACAAGTTCTTAACTGATCAAAATATTTCACTAGCTACACTATTTCTGAAAGAGAACTTGTACACTATCAAAAATATTACTATCAACGAAAACTAATGTTTTAAAATTTCTTTGATATAGATGGATCACTCCCAACAATTATGGAACTCCTAACTGACTACTTCTACTAGCAGTATCGATTGACTTTATATGTGTTGAAGATTCTAAAAAGTATAAATTGTAAATGGTAGTGTATTCTAGACACATATAGACGTTCCATATAAAACTTTTCGATTCGTTTTTTGTAATTCCGACCAACTAGACCAGGTTACTAGTGTGTTATTTACACGTATCAATGCTTATACATTTTGCTACTTATTATATTCATTTTATACATGTAGATAGTTTTATTTTTAAAAATTTCCAATAGTCCACTGAAGATGAATAGAGATAATATTCGAAAATTCGAGAAATAAATTGATTTCCAATATGCCATTCATGAGGTCCGACGTTATTAATAGTAGTAAACAATGTCTTTAACTTTTAGAACATTTCTCATGTCTTAATGCAATAATAATTGTGACTTTCTTGCGCATAAACCTTTTTGAAGTGTAAATAAATTATGCGGAATAGCTTCTTACGTATTATTGTTGAATAGATTTTACCTCGTCACTTTAAACGAATATAAGCATGAAATGAGGAGCGTTTGTTACATATCTAAACCGAACACTAATATAGCCAAGTTTTTCCTATTAATTAGTTTTAGTAACTCTATCGTTTATTTAGACGGCCAAAAGCAATCATAGTTTGCTTAATGACAACTCCACTTACAAAAATTTGTTTCATTCAATGGAAACAAACTTTTCATAAACGTTGCTTTGTCTAACACCGACTATAAATAGTGACATATTTGGTATTCTATTAAAGCTTCTACGCGCTTTAAGTTCAACGAGAATTCATGATTGTGCTATTTTTTATGATAGGATTTTTTTTAAATAATAAAATTCCTCTCGCTTCTGATAACATGCCATTTGCAATCATTATTTGTTGTTAAATTATCCCTGTTTTAAATTTGGTGGCAAATATCGAAACAAGATGTTTTAAAAGATCATTAATTTTTTGAGCTTTACTTTATTCGTTTGTCCACTATGTTGAAGAAGTTTCTATGCATTTAAACTATTTGAGTACAGATAACTGATCATCCTTTAAATACAGATTACATAAGAAATTTAATAAACACTATACTAAGCAGGTTTTAAACGGAATTTTGTATCAATTATTATTTCCAATAAAAATATTTTTAAATGGCATTAGTCAAGTTACTGCGGGCATGGTTTTTAACATGGTAATCTGAACATATTCGTTCGCCTGTGTCCTCATAATAAAAATGATGTTAAAACAATAGTAACATACTAAATGTTTTTTTAAATAGTAACTCTAAAATGTCCTCCATTTTTGTAAAAAAACAGAAATGAATGCTTCATCAGGATTCCCTCCATATATTCTAGGAGTTCGAGATTTATTTAAAGAAACGTGGCTTTAGTTGGTTACTTAATTGGAAACAAAAAATATGTTCAATGTCCTCTGAGAAAGAATTATATAAAGTTGGACAAGCAATTTATTCGTATGCTTTATTATGCATAGGTAATCCCACAAACAAAAGTTCCCAGTAGCACCA
>JAQFXM010008601.1:0-10470 GCA_034693345.1 Entomobrya multifasciata | reverse complement strand
CTTGCCTGTATCCATCTACTCTTAATAAGTCGAACCACTTTTTCTAATGGTAGATTTCCTTCAACCACAAAGTTTATTACGATTGCTACTCTGGAGGGAATGTTGGGTTCTTTTTTTAGTTTTAAAAATTCGGTGGCATGTATTTGACCAAACACTGGAACTATCTTGCTAACATTTGGTTTAAAATATGGTGCCACAATATATACAATTATCAAACGATATATATATATATTGGTATGCTAAGTGTACCAATAAATATAAGGATTATCCAAAAAGTCGTGCCAGCTAAGACGTAGAGTGCGTTACAAAACACAGGATTGATTTTAGCAGAAACCAATCTAATTTTCTTCAACATTTTTGCACCGTCCTACAATAGTTAACTAGTAAAGATGAGTGATAATTACAAAAAAGTCAAATGAGTGGAAATTCTGACTTTAACATTAAAAAATTTAATTATATAAATTTGACAATATTTAGATTTGTCAAAGTTCTGAACGCACACTTAGAATGATTTGGTTTACTTGTAAACTAGACATTTTCATGTTTGCGATTCCCTTCTTTGTTCTGATTTGTGCTCAGAAATTGCTAGACATTTTATTGGCGAGTGCAAGATAATTTTCCTTGTGAAATACTTTAAAACTTATATATTATAAAGTATATTAATAGTATGAACACATAAAACATTTAAAACAAAATGAGGAAATTCGTTTCAAGAAATTGGTAGTCCTTTTTCCTGTTTTGATAATGTAAAAGCGTAGTTTTTGCTTTCGAAAGGATTTTTCTCGAAATTTGTAAATCCTAAATTCGTTTTATTGTACAGATATCACACAGAACTATTCAATTGGTATATCTAACTTTTCCTTGCGTCCACTTACGAAGTTCACGTATTCGAGAATTCTGTTATAAACAGAATGAATCCTGTTTAAAACAGAACTTGCTACAATGCAACCATATTACATATTAATTACAAAATGAACGGCCACCTGTAAACAGCCTTTTTCGATCCATCCATGCATGAGATCTACCAAACATCTTATTATAAGTACATTCTTGATGATAACACTTCACTAGTTCTTGGTAACGTTTTGGTACAAAGCATGAAACTGTTCTATGTGCGGATAGGCACAAAAAATTATTCCACGTGGCCATAAAGCTTCCTAATGATGCAGCTAAAAACATTATTCTCGCAAGCTCATTCTGGAAATAATAGTTGAAGACATGCATTATTAAGTTCATTTTACTTGCGTATAACGATAGATTTTATAACGCAATCTCTTTATAAATCAGTGGAGGATACCTTGTGGTAGCACAAATACGCTACCATGGTAGCGTAAATGCGCTACCAGAAAAAATAAATAAAAAATATTATTTTTAGTAGCGTATTTACGCAACCATGGTACATTCTGTCCATTAAAAAATATAATTTTTAGTGATAATCGCAGAAACTTTTTAAAAAAATCAAGAACAATTGACTACATGACATACTATAATGACAGACACACTTAAATTGTCATCCAAGGCAAATTGTTAATTAGATTCATATTATATTATTGGATTTGTTCAAACATAAACGAAAACCATAACAATTACCCTGGTAAATTAAATAGTTCCAAAATGAAAACACCCACAACAATAACTAAAAATATAGAAACTGAAACAGTTTGGGAAATGGAATGAAGCATGTCAATATTTTAGGGCATAATGCGAGAAATTATAAATCCAGACTAAAAAAGGAATTACATGGAGAAGATTTAATCAGTAAAACTTCTTTATAGCAATCTTGTAAGTACCGCATGCATACTTGCTAGAGTGTAAACGTTGGGTATAGATTATGCAATGTTTGGAAACAATTAGGGCCATGTCTGAGATCAAACGGGGTCTGAAACAACTCCGTTTTATTCAGAAATTTATTTTACACCTGAATCAACAATAAAAAGTCGGTTTCGAAAAAAAGTTTCAAACCGAATTGGTATTGTTTCAGAAATAAGATCAAAAAACAAAACAGTGCAGTTTTTGTAGAGTAAAAGTAATGAACTTTATTTCTATATTTTATAATCTGAGCAATTTTTTTTTGATTTTGTAATACGAAATACTTAAGTTTACATCTTTATACGTTTTTAATTGGTAATATTTGAAGAAAGTCATTTTTACTGTCATTATGCAAGTTAGAAAATATTTCCTTGCTGTTTTCATTGCATTTCAATGAAGCTTCATCATAAAGATGATTGATTTCGTCCATCATGTAATTTGTGAACTGTTTGATTTCATCCTTAGACATAATTGCTTTCTCGGCTGTTGCTGCAATCCTGATGTATTCTCTATAGCTTAAGACCATTATCATAACGCCTAGAACGAATGTAAACCAAACAGAATTCATTAGATAAAAATTTGGTTTGCATTATCATGGCAACTGAATTTTTACTAACCTGCATTTCCATCAAGTCCACCAGTCAAAAAATCTGCACCAACACATGTTCTGTTCCTATGTTCGATTTGAAAAGGAATGCTTGGAAAATTTGTCAGTCCTAAATCATACGAAAAATAGATTTTAAAAAATTGCATAACATCATGATAGTTAAATACGATGGTTATTTGTTTATGTGACTTAACCTGTTGGATACAGTCTCTGCTTTCCAATAAAGTTTCCGATTGGGTACGTATTCCAACCCGTACAGGCCAAGTAAAATGGAAAGAAATAGGGTAAAACCGTTTTTTTTGGTATTGTCCAACATATTATCGACAAGATACAGTCCTCCGGCATCATTATCATTAAAATCGATAGGTAAATCAAAAAGAGCAATAGTGGCATGGTTTGCTAAACCCGTGGTGCGACCAGGGAGGGGCAGTACACTCATACAGTACATTGAATTCACATCATTTTTATCCTTAATAAAACTGTCAACTCCGCTTGTCACTTGATAGTCAACTTTTGCGCTTTGCAAAGTTTTCTTGACTGCAGCTGCTATTATATACAATAAAACACTTGTAAACCTCACCCCCAATTTATTTTTTATAAATTTTACTTTTTCAATTGGAATAAAATCTGATTTAGAACAATATTGTTCCCATTCCTTATTATCATTCGGAATTTTCCATGGGCTCTGGCGAAAAATGTGTGAAAACATATAAGATAGTTCGTACACCATCGTAAATGGTAAGCATGTATAGTAAAATATTTTTTGTCTAATGTTTCGTATTGGTAAGCTGGGCACAGGGAGCTGAATGTTTTCTAGCTTTTTTTCACCGAATCCTTCGACTAAAGCGGTGAGAATACTGTATCCATCAGCAAGGCAATGATGTATTTTGAAAATTGCTACGAATGTCGTTTGGTTATAGTTATCGAATGCTTTCGTTATATCGCTTTCGTAGTTTTTAACCACATGAACTTCCCACGGACTGACACATGGCTTAAATGGACTGTTTAGTAGCTTTTCACAAATATATTCAACGTACTCATCATTTACAAAGTTCGCTTTATTGTTGGTTTGATTGTGCATGTAAAAATGGTTATTTATATCAAACGTATTCGTGTATTTTTTAAAAAATGTGAAGCCCAACCAGCGTTCAGGATACTGTTGAAATTGTTCGAACTTTAGTTTCCCTGATTGACTGTCTTTTACGTGTATCCATTTTTCCATTAGTAATTCTTTTAATACTTGACTTGATTGGTCACCGCCTTGAATGTAAAGTGTAACCACAACATTAGCTCGAGGAGCTTTCTTGTTGTAAAAATAATCGTTTACAAGGGAGCAACTTAGACCGGAAAAAATATTACCCAAGTCAGGTCGAAATATTTTGGCAAGTATAATAACCACAATTTTTAACAACAGCGATAATAAACTAAGAACAATAAGCAATAACAAAGAAAAAACACATATTAAACCCAGTAACATTTTAAATTTATTTTTCAAACCTTTTTTTGCTATGGGGCGCACGAATGCCGGCTCTTTCCGGTATCATTTTTGTGACAAAATTTAAAAGTTGCAGTATTACAATAGCTTATTATTTTGGTAACTGAGAGTTGGTGCGATTTTTGGTTGGCTTCGGAGTAAAAAATTTGTTACGAATTATCCTTGAGTTCACATTCGATTTAGAAGGTTGATCCGCAAAAATTGTTTTTAAAGTGTAAAATAATTTGATACAATCTTTGAGCAAACAACTTTTCCACAAATAGTATTTCGCTTAGCAACTAAGCATCAAGCAAATACATTTAAAGATGATGATGATCCAAAGATGTTCATGGTAACGAATATTTTTTGATAATTGCGTCGTGGTCAGTGCCTGCAATATGACGTTATTCAGGATTCATTAGGGTGGGCCAATGCACGTACATATTTTTTGCGAGCTGACCTGTATTTACAATCTTACCAGGGAAATCTTATCTTGCTTCTACCTTGTTTCAACAGAATTTTGCCTGGATAAATAATAAACCCATCAAGCTAGCAGTAGCATAGTGGCGAAGCGATTGGTGACAGGTTTGTTCTGCTTCCAGTTTACTTTTACTGAAAATCGTAGCTTACTGACCATTACCGTTTAACTGTAACCGCTAGTTCCAAACCAACACCTGATCTGTGGAAAGCTCACTTAGACGACGAGTCGAGGGATATGTCACTTGCTACAAAAGACCTCATAAAATTTTTGAAATCGTAACGGCTTCTTTTTAACGGTAACCCTTAGTTACAAACCAATACCTGACACGTGTAAAGCTCACTCAGACGAATCGAATGATATGTCACTTCCCATAAATGACTTTGAAATTACCATAATTTATGAAATTGTAACGGTTTGTAATGGTTACCGTTTACCGAAAAGTTTCAAAATCATTAGTGAAGGAGCTTAGGTGACGAGTGATCGATTGCCGAAAACAGAATTGAAAAAATCTTTTCTGAAAATCCCAGACGGACGGACGGACATCGTGAAGTCATATTTTTTGATACAAGTGAAGATAATAGTTTTTTTAAACCATGAGCATTGATTCTTTTACACTGTATTCATCGTGATAATGAAGACACAAAACCAGTAACACAAGTTCATGAAAACCCATTCCATGTTTCAAGAGTAATTAAATTGGCTTATCATGTCAATTTTCTTTGCCATTCGTGAAAAAACGCCTTTTTGGTCTTGGTTAATACTTTTTGTGCGGATTAATCATAATTGGCGAAATCTCTGTGCTTAACGACAAGGAACCTACCATTTTATTTCGTCTAATACCAAAGTGAATTAAATACATATCTGATTGCATACTCTGAAAAATTTATACATATCATAACCATTTCCTATGTCCACATTACTAACTAGTAATTTATAAAATTTATAAAAAACTTTGCTCATAAAACCTCATCCCACAATACAATATATTTGTAAAGATTTTAAAACAAAAGTCACTATCTTTTAATTGAGAGCTAATTCATATTCATACAATAGTTTTGTGCGTCAGTTTAAAAAATAAGATCACTGTTCCGTGAAAACCTGTACAGCTTGTTTCATTTTCACACTTCCTGTTTATTTGTAAAGAATTTGGAATTTCCATGAAAAAATAAATCTTGATAATCAATACTTTATTGCTCACTTATTCAGTTAGCCAAACCAGGTCACCTGTCGTTTCAGTGTTAAAGCAGAATTTTATAAGATATTGTAAAACTGGTTGTTTTATGGAATTGATAAGCTCTGTCGAATACCGACGTCTCTGAGTTTATAAACTATCATTTAGTTAGTCAAGATATGTATATACTTTGTTTCTTTGTGTGACGGCTACGAAATTTCATGGTGATAACCCAAAAAATTCCAGTTTTCGCTTTTATATAAACCAGATATCTAGTAAATTATAAACCAACATAAAAACCTACACTCCCGTCATTATTCGACATAGCTATTTAATTGCTTCGAGTGGATTTTAAAATCACTACCTTTTGAACCTTTTACGTTGACACGAAGAAAATCTAAAAAATATGCTGTAAAGTGACATGTTGGAAATCAATCATTCGAAGGGCTGTACTACTGCTGTTTATGTAACAGATCTGTGTAAAATTTATGGTAGCAGGGATAATGGCAAAGAATTGGTATTAGACAAGTTTTGTATGAACGTCAAAAAAGGTTTAATGTTTGTGTAAAATAATCATTTAAAAAATAAATATTGAATTATTTTAATAACCTAATAAAAAAATTAAACTAATCATCTTCGATTTTAAGATATGGGTTTTTGGGAGCGAGTGGCTGTGGCAAAACAACAGTACTTTCATGCATTGTTGGTCTAAGGAAATGGGACTCTGGTCAGCTATTAGTATTTGGCAAACAGCCAGGGTCAAGGGAAAGTGGGATTCCTGGTCAAGCATTAGGATACATGCCACAGGTAGTCACAAACTCCTCATTTTATGAATTGCATAAATGTCCCAAAGTGAACTTATTAAAAATTACTAATTAAACTCTTACAATTTAAAGGAACTTGCACTATGCAACCAATTGTCGATAATGGAAACCATAAAATTTTATGGTACACTTTACAACATGCCCGATTCTGTAATATGGAAACAATGGAAAGTTCTTAGTGATTTACTGAATTTATCGAGTCATGGGTCTAAGTTAGTTAGGGACTTAAGGTAAGCTATTTAAATTGGTCATGAATATAATATAAGTAATGGATCATTTTATACTTGATACATTAGCGGTGGTCAGAAACGAAGAGCATCGCTTGCCGTTGCCATGATTCATTCTCCTCAGCTTCTAGTTCTCGATGAACCGGTATGTCTTCGTATTACAAATTTGTCTCTTCAATTTCTTTATAACAATGCATAAAGTAATAAATGAACCACTTTTTAGACGGTTGGTCTAGATCCAGTCGTAAGACAAAAGTAATGCCAAACCCTAGACGTATTTTAATAATTTCATGTTTTATGTGAATACCTAATACGTAGAGGTTTTTATTTACACTGTTTTAGTATATGGAACTACCTTTATCAGATTGCGGGTAAATCAGGAACCACAATAATTATCACAACACATTATATCGAAGAAGCTCGTTATTCAAACATGGTAAGAAGCTGTTAACTTTTTTAATGTAAGTTTTACAAGAGATCAATGAAATGTTTCGAAAGTTACATGAATTGAAATACTAATTTTTGCTGTGCCCTTAAAGATTGGCTTGATGAGACGAGGTCGCATGATTGCGGAAGGGAGCCCAAATGAATTATTGAATTATTATAGAAGCGACTTGCTTGAACAAGTAGTTCTACAGATTTGCAGACTGGATCAAGTGGAAATTGATATTCGTAGCGAAACTTCAGACAAACACAGTAATAAGTTGAAAAAATGTGAAAAGTTAATATTTAAATCTTCGTGGAAACTCAAAATGAAACCGACAACTCAATGTGATGAGCTACAAGGTGAGTTTCGTGTACTGTCGTCTGATGATATTGAAAACGGTAATTACGTCAAGCAGACTTTGGAGAGAAAGTCAGAGTTGAGCTATTCAAAAAGTTTAAAATCCCTGCAACAGACGTTCGGATTTACTTGGGTGATTTTGCTCATCCTATTTAGACATCCAGTGTAAGCCTTAATATCTTTAATAGAGTAACTCTTTACTTTATGAGTAATTATTTTGATTGTTTTAGGTTTCTTTTATCGATGGTAATGATGCCTGCTATACAAGGAACCATCACACTCTGGACAATAGGGACAAAGCCTCTTAGTTTACCATTCGGTATCGTTAATCATGAAGTTGATGACTGGATGATAGCATGCGAATCAACTCAAAAATTAATCCATGGTTGCCAGCTAAATTCTGATACGATGCTGACATTTTTGAGTTGCCAGTATATAAATCAATTAAACAAGGATAAGCTTGTAGACCTGGTAATTTCATTTCAGCATCATTAATTATTTTTTAATTATTAATTATTAGACTGTACAGTAATCTTAATTACCAATTAAGAAAACTGTTCTAGTTTTAACATGGGTGTGTTAACTGTTTCTTTTAGATAGCATTTCAAGATGAAGAAGAAGCGCGTGTACAAGTAAATTCTGGTAAAAGCTGGGGATACATTACAATCCCTCAAAATTTCTCTCAAAGTTTAAGCGATCTTCTGGTAGCCAAACAGTTTGCCATGAACGAGTCAATTGAAGGCTCCAGAATCCCAATTTACATGGATTACTCTCGTAGGTTGAAAAATAAAATATTTTTTATGCTTGTTTACTCTCTTTCATGCTGTGTAATAGTATTTTGTTTTTTAGAGTTTGTGTCAAGCTCATTCATCATTAGAAGTATGCATACTTCATATTCGAATTTTATAAAGGAACTTGCGAAATCCTGCTCAATTGATGAAAAACTGGTGGACATTCCCTTGAACGTAAATTATACATACTTTTTAAATATTTGCTTTCTCCAATATGTTCTGTTCTTACTATAAAAATCTATTTAAATTTTACAGTTCCGTGAACCTATTTACGGAGATAATGAGGATAACTATACAACATTTATTATGCCAGGGTTATTACTTTGGTAACCTTTTTATTGATTTGAATAGTTCATGAAAAGTATAAGTTCGCTTTTATGTATTCAAAATGTATGTAATTCATGTTCTTAGTTCAATATTTGCTATCACGAGCTCCCTTGCTGGATTAGTACTAATTGATGGTAAAAAATGTATCTATTTTTTTCAAAATTTATTTTGTATTGAATGTGTCGCACAGATTATAATTTGAAATTCACAGACCGCAGACAAGGGACTTTTAGTAGAGCAGCCGTAGCTGGTTTATCCTGTTCCGATATAATATTAAGTCACATAATAGTCCAAGGAGTCCTCACAATAGCTGATTTGGCTATATGCAGCTTTGTTCTCTTTTCCCTTTTCTCGATTCCCTTTAATGGCCAAGTATGGCTATACGTTTTGATTTGCTTTTTAAATGGACTATGTGGAACCACACTAGGAATATTTTTTGGACTAACTGTGAACAACGAAGCAAAAGCTTTGCATATTGGTACATTTTTAGTAACATACTACTATTATACGGTGGTGTAATTTGGCCTTCGGAAGCTATGACAAAATTTTGGCAAGCTGCTGCTAGTATTCTACCAACATATTTGACATCGCAGTCGTTAAGAAGAGAGAGCACTTTCAATGAATAAGAATTATATTTTAGCATTCGATTCAACTCTTACGATCTTACGTTGATAGATTACAGTTGCAAAGTTTGTGCAATGGAATTCCCAAATTTATCTAAGTTAGTCAGAGGAAAATTAATTTAAGCTACAGTAGTAGTTTTATTTTGCAATCGTAAACGAATACAAAGTTTTGTATTCGTTTTTTTCTTCAAATTCGGCAATATAACAGGAAATAATTTGTTCTCATTAACATTTTGACTAAACCGTCTTGTCTGTTATCAAAATACTCAGTGTTGTTATGACGTGTTTATTGCAAAACTGCAGCATATTTTGCCAAGTAGTGCTTTTGTATGTTCGTAATTATTACTAAAAGTTCTGATCATAAGAATATACATAGTAAGATAACCGAACCGTAAAAAAGATAAAACATTTTGGCTCGTTGAATTTGACGTAACTGACCGTGATTTTTTTGACTTGTCTGGATTCTAAATAGTGGCTACCGAAATTGTAGAAATATTTTTGATTTTTTACTGATTTTTATGCATTTTACTTCATTATGCCTTTACACTGTTGTAGTTATTTTCACGCATAATGAATTGATAAAAATAGTAAAAACTATGGCAAAAATTGCACATTGCTTTCCATAAAAAACACACAACCACCTTAATCTTTGTGTCTTTTAAAAATAATCTACTATGGGAATATTCTGTTTGGTGATGTAGAAATTATTTGCACTCATAATGGCAAACATTTATAATGAACGAATCAACCTGAACTTGTGTTCATGATCTGGTTGATTTAAAAAAAATAGATGAATTCACTCACCATGCTCTTTTTTTAGGTTTTATACATATTTTGTTTGTCATACAAATAAGGGTATCTCTAAATTATGAACAAATTTAAATTCATTAGTTTCAGAGTACTTGCAGATTGATTGATTGATTGCAGCATAGCTGAGAAAAACTTCGAAATTTTAAACAATATGTATGCTTACACCCGCAAGTTGTGAAACATGTTTTCTGTTGATATTTTACGGCTGCACGTATTAAAAGAATAATCATAGTAATTTTAAACACTGATTTCGGATTTTATCCTTATTACTTTAAAATAAAACTGCTTATAAAAACTCTCTGCGTCATTCTTTGCGTTGCATGAGTCCGGAGCCAAATTTTAGAATTCCATTTTCCTTTCAATTAATTAGTTGGTGACGAGGCAGGCATTCGTTTTTGGCTAGCTATCATATAAAATCTTAACGTTTTGTCTGCTCAGCTTACTAATCATAGGATTGACTGGAAATAAAATGTGAAGTGTTTCACTTGATCATTTCTTTTATGTTTTTTACTCTGGAAAAAACTACACGTACATTCAAGTCA
>JAQFXM010008600.1:0-10471 GCA_034693345.1 Entomobrya multifasciata | reverse complement strand
ATCAATTAATCAAGACTTTGTGTTAAAATTTTAAGTCAGAAAAATATATTAGACAAGCAACTTTTACTTGGTTGAAAGTGCATCAAATATTTATAATATAATTTATGCGAATATTTTACATATCTAAGTTATTATAAATACTCAAGTCTACAACTACAAATATTCTAAAAACTTACCCATTTACATACGCCCAAGTTAGTATCAGGATTTACAACATATTCTTGCGTCAAAAGTGAAGGAAAATTGCCGAAAAGAGTGATAGTCCACATTACCCCAATTACGCGGAATGCAAAACTTTTTCTGAGAGTACTCGCATTGGCTTTAGTTCGAGCCCATACAATAATTCCCGCATTTATCGGAAATGCATGGTAAATACCACCTATTTAAAATAATTAGGATAATCAATTGCCTGAAAAACAACAAAAAGGTAGAAGAAAAATTAGATTGATTTCGTCAACACACTTCTCAAAAATGACGTCAAGTTGCAAATTCCTGGTAAAGAGAGGCTAAACACACTTGTTTTCTCCAGAACAAATACGTACATCACTAGAGTGTATCCAATAACGACAGATGACAAATGAGCAACGAGAATATTAGCCGGTCTGTCAAATAAATATTTAAAATCCCTTTTATAACGAATAAAATGTTACTATAAAAATATGAATATGACGTGGATGCAATATTAAAACTTAATGTCGCTCACATACCTTAACCTTCATTTTGATATTATGAAAACGATATAAAATACTCGTACATTGATTAACATACTGATTGCTGCAGCGACAGAAACTGTAATTAAAAACTTTAAATTTTGCACTTTCTTCCCGACCGAGTTTTGATGCACTTTCTCTAAATTAAAAGTAGTGGTTAAATTGGTCGTAAAATTGGCAACAAAGTTTAAAGTTTTAGAAATATTCTTAGTAGCATCAGGATTCATATTGGTCAAGTTTAATACGTCACTAAATGCTTTAGGGTTTATCGGCGTAGCTGTAGAACTCCCATAAAACACTAGCGGAATATACATTATTACTAATAATTTGAAGTTTGCCATAGTCACGAGTGAAATTACAGATATTTTTGTTAGTTGAAAAAAATATTATCATGCAGATCTATTGAAAACCAATGAAAAAAATCGGAAAGCACAAT
This sequence comes from Entomobrya multifasciata, assembly GCA_034693345.1. NCBI lineage: Eukaryota > Metazoa > Arthropoda > Collembola > Entomobryomorpha > Entomobryidae > Entomobrya > Entomobrya multifasciata. Next base: position 9,325 of record JAQFXM010008600.1, on the reverse strand, counting down.
GCAAAAATGAAAAAAGGAGATTTGTTATATTTGAACAGGATGATATTTCAAGATGAAAAATACAAAAAAGGTGAGCCTCGACAGTGAACAAAAACCGAATTTTAAAGCAGTGATTTGGTTGCTTTCCATCCCATGACTAAACATATTTTCCGTATGGAGCAAGCTTTTTCTGTCAAAATTAGATTGGAGGTTCTCTTTTCAATTAAATTGAGCTCTCACTACAAAAACTCTTTTATTCTTTGTAGTGAATCTTTTTACATAAATGGGTAGTAAAATATGTGCTTACCCAGGCTGTTTACGAAATTGTCTTTGGAATGCTTTTGAAGTGTAATAGACTTTCAACGATTGAAATATTAGTCTGTTGATTGATTTTTAATCATAAAGACTAAGAAAAAATGCAGCATTTTATTTATCCGTACAACGTTTTCAAATAATTTAACATGTATATCAGTAACGACACTGATTAATTTTACGTTTAAAGTAGTGATATATTGTATGAAAAAATAATTTTCATCTTACTGCATTGCATTACGTGACGTCAAACAAAAAACGAAATGAAAACATTATTAGCCATTTAAATAACTTGTTAAAGCACAAAAACATATTTTCCTGTATAACACGAAAAATCCAACAAAAGCTGGTTACGAAAAAGTTAAGTCTTAGTAAAAAACGGTTTTATGAGCTCAGTTGTAGCTTTTAAGACCCACGGGAGAGAAAATGTGTGCAAATAAATTAAATTAACATATATTACTTTACACAGCAAGACATTATTGATTTACCGAGAATATTTAAATTTGTGAAAAAGTTGTCCCGTTGATGAGCCTTAAATATTCTGATCCCCAAAAAATTGTGTATTTGTTCATGTTTTTATGGTGATTATATTATAGCTCTTGAAAACGCTTGTATTATTGATATTTGATCGTGCTTTATATTTATTCAAGCAGGCTTTTACATTTCGATTGAAGTAGGCGCGATCCATAAAGTTTATGAGTTAAGAAAACATTATATTAACAATTCCACTAAATAATAATTGTACTTTTCCTGTTTACAAGGCTTACAAGTTTTTTTGGTATTGATGCCATAATAATGCTAAAACTTTGAGATTCAACTTTCATCATAGCTGTTATGACTTCATTATATTTATGGGAAAGATGGTGGTGGAACCGGTGATGTCGTGAATAAAGTAAGAAGTTCAACAACTAAGAGCTACTAAATAAAAAACAGCTACATGTTCGAATAATAATATTGTATGCTAGGTATCATCAGGCAACGTTATCGTTTTACTTTATTTCTTCACCGACAAACAAATGAAAATAGATTTCACGCTACAATGTGTATTTTTTAAAGCCAAGACATTTTATTCATTCTTTTCCATTTTATAGATTTCGCAGACACGAAAACATGTGTTCGGATAAAGACATTATTCAGACCAAAACGACCAGCAATTCTATTGCTTTTTGGAATCGATTTCTTAAATTATCATCGTTTTTACCTTGTTTTGTTCGACTTTGTAAGCTTCGGTATTATGTTTCATCTGTAGTTAGTTTTGAAATTACACTTGTATTTGTGAACTCAGTGATGAAACACTCGTTTTCAAATTTGGCATAATAATTGGGTTTATGACTAAAAAGTTGATACAAAATATTTCTATTGGCTTCGTTGGTAGACAAAAAGGAAGAAAAACTGTATGGATTCGTTTTAAAGTTATCCTTAAAAGAATTTCCATACACAAATCACTTTCCCAACAGTCTGAGAACTGTGTCATAATATACTACTTTTGGTACTGAAGTGTTGGATTCCGCCTGCCGAACAATTTTCACAAAATTCCTAATTATATATATATAATATAGCTTGCGTATTATCGATTCAACCCAAATATTCAATCAAAACATCTGATGAAGGCCTTTTCTTCAATCTATTCAAGATCATAGTAAATTAGAATATCTTTATTCCCCGCTGTTCAATCACTTACATACATTGACAGTAAACTAATATGCTGACACAATATCCACGTGAAATCTTTGAAATTTCCTTGAAATATAAGTGAATTTAATATTACGCAAGCATAGAAAAGGTAGCATTTGACAATAACTTAAGATGTTGCTTTCAAATAAAAATATTTGGTGTTTTCACTATTTTACAAAGAGCAAAAAAGATTGTAACTTGGAAACATTGGAAACCTCTCAGAGGTTATATGCTGGACATTCATAATCGTAATTTGTGTTTCGTAAATTGTTTTCTTTTTTGAATACATCATCTCTTTGTTTAGCTTTAGCAATTTTAACGAGTTAATGTTCTGTGTCAATGACAATTGTGCTTCTCAGTGAGTGTATGTGGGTAAATTCCAGTTTTATGTAACAAATTTGTGAAAGAGTAAAAAGCAATTAGTTGCTAAATATTCACAATGCACAAATTGATAGGGTTCATGACCATTTTAACTGAGGAAAAAACAAAGATTTGAAAACTATTGAAACAATTGTTCAACTTTTTTTTGAACCAGGAACATTAGAATAAGTTGGCCACACAAGCAAATAGGATGTTAATAAATCCGATGAAAATAAATCTCACATATTTCGCCTTCACTATGCTGCATAACGATGACATATGGCTAGAGAAAAAATAAATTCAAATACTCGTTTGAGTAGAAGTAACTTCACCTTGTAGATGAGTAGGATATTAATGCAGCCAGTGCCATCTTCATTGAAATAACAGGACAATGTTTTCAAGTTAGTGCAGTTAAGTTCCACAATGTTACGTGATCAAAGAAAAGCATTTACAACAACAAGCTTAACAGTTGTAATGTCGGACAACATTTATATCCTGCTACAAAAAACTACTAAAAAAGAAAGCATCTACTAGGTTATACTGCGAATTTCGAAAGTTCAAAAGATTCAATTTAAGTTCAAGTTGTATTTTTCGATGTAATATACTTCAAAAATTCCTTAATTCGGATGAGAAAAAAATAAATTTCGGTTGCATTTCAGAATTCATACCCAAAATGGTGAAGTCTATAATTATATATTGCCTGGTTTTGGGATTACTTGAAGGCAAATAAAAGCTTCTTACTTCTTAGCTATATTTCGTAACTGCGGATCGTTTTATGATCCCTATGGTGATTACCAGAGCTGAATTTAAATTAACAGTAGTAAAATTACACTGATAGATTTACTTGATCTTATAAGAGAGCAACATTTTCATTTACATTATATTTTAGTTACTATCAAACAAATGAAAAAGAAGTATTTACAATAGTATCTTTGGATTAGCTGTAGATAATGGCTTCTTAGTAAAGGTCTTCAGAAAAGAGAGTAGCAAACACGACACTTTCGAGTCATAACGAAGAATGCGTCTTCATATCAAGTTTATTCTTAGCGAGAAACGAGAAAGGAGCTGGTGAGAGTTGACATGTCTTATTTTACTTCATTCTCCAACTTATAATAAGGTTGCTAGCATGGGAGCCACAACATTGCTCCCAATGCGTATTCTTTTGAATAGCATGCTTCTATGTAATTCTATCAGGATATCAAAAGATTTATGTCGTGATCCTACTTCAAATGTGTAAAGTCATGAAAATTGATACACATTGCCAGCCTGAATTCACGCTTCACATTTACAGTTACAACCTTACATCTTTGATTCTCATGTTTCATGTAACTTGCTGTTATGATTTATTTTGTAGCTGTAAATAACCTGCTTATTTTTTGTATGAAATGTCATGTGCATAAGTACGAAAATCCAAATCTACTTGAAAACATTACCTTGAAATTCCAAGACCCTTTTAGGAAATGAAAGGTAAAATAAGGTGGTTCATAAACATCAGAAGCTAGTAAATCATACGACATATCCTTTACATAATTGCATGGAAACTTAAAAGAGTAATATTTGTAATTGCTTAAAAATTCCAAAAAACTTCATATCGACAGAAATTTTCCATATCATCCCAATGAATTCGCAAAAGTTGATGATATTATTTGAAAATTCAAGCATATAGCCTTACACCACAATGCACCTGTAATGACTATTTGTATAATTTTTATTCTGCACTGAAAATGATGAGGTGAAAATCATATCATAACGTCGTTTTTACACAGTAACACTTATGAAAAACTCCATTTTCAGATAAGCACCTTCTCTTGAATAGTCCAGTTTATTAATTTAGTATTTAAGTTTTTAATCGCCGATTTAAGCTTGTTTCATAATGCACTCACAATTTTAACTAGCGTTCCTGCAGTACAGAACGAGTAAAAATGTTATTTAACAACGCAGCTTGTACTCATCAAATAAAATTTTAAAGTAAGAATTGCAATACACCTTTTTTAAGCAATTATCTGTATACCAATTTAAGCCGTTTCAATTTCCATTTTAAATCGCACTGCAAAGTTGTTCGAATCGAATGTTTATGTTATGAATAAATTTTACCATGCCATTGCCTTTATGCCTTATTGGCAAGATGTTATCATGAACACGTCACTATTAAATATAACAAAGTGTTTAATCGTCATTAATTATAATCGTCAAACGTTGTAACCTTACCTCATATCATGTTTTCATCTGCTACAAGATTACTCAAAATCGACTATTTTAGTAGCGTAGATTGTACGTTGACGGCATAAGGCGATGAAATGATTGTGCTTACAAAGTCAACGGTTTTGACATTTAAAGACTAAACGTGAAAGTGCAACAAGATACACTGCAGTAGATTTGGTACTCTCAAGTCGGGATAATAGTTGGTACAAAATTCTGCAAAGTCCACTTGGAACCAAAGTAAAAATACAGTTGTTTGCAGCTGCACAAATCAAATTTATTGCATTCGGTTTTTCATTCATTTTGTCCGACAAAGCATAATGAAAGTATAAGCTATGTACAGGGTATCATCTGGCCGCATTATCATTTTACTTTATTTCTCCGCCAAACAATTTTATTAAAATAGACGCCATGTCACAGCGAGTATTTTTGAAATTCGAGAATTTGTATTCATTTTTTCTCGCTTTTATAGACATCGCATACATAAAACAGTAAGTAATTTGGTAAGTAAATTAATCAGACAAGAAAATAAGCATTGCAATGGCTTTTCAGAAGGTGAGGTCCGAGGTGATAAATGTTTTAACCCTGTAGTTTTTGTTTAATTTTGTGATGAATCGAAAATAAACATCAGATTTGAGATTATTCTTCGTCTTTAGTTAGTTATACAACTACTACAGTTCTATTTGTGAACTCAATGATCAGTATAATAAAACACTTGTCTCGATGGTTGTCATAATGGCATGGTTGATTGCTAGCCATTTACTTTGGTTTACTTTACACCAAAGAAATGAATCTTCATTAAAATGAGCACTAAATTAAAACATCATTAGTCACGGGAAAAAAACTTGTTAAAATCCAATATTGATTTTCTCTGTGCATTACTGAAACCCATACAAAGTTGATTATGACTAAAGTAAGTGTACTCCTACTTCATTTAAGAAAACTCTTTTTTGAGGTCAAGACAAGTGGCAAAAGAAATTTATTCAAATGAATTAAATCATCTTGGTATGGCTGATGAAACAAAAAATCGCTGTGAAATTACATACAAGTGTGACCATAATGAGCTTACAAAGTTCTGATGGCTAAGGCTATGCCTTCAATATAGTATAACAGAAAGTAATGAATATTCCTGCTTGGAAAATCAATATATATGTATATATACACTTAAGTAGGCTTGTACCTTTAGTTTGAACAATGAACGATTTAATAATACAAGCCAATATGAAATTAAAAATTCTGATGAAAAATAATTTCCATGTTCCGGTTCACAGGCTGGCAAAATGGTTGAAAATTGTCTAAGCAAAAAGGGCTCTGATAACTTGTTTGAGCATAAGTAACTTTATCGTAGAGATGAGAACGAAAATGAAGGCAGTGCCATCTTTAATGAAATAAGAAGGCAAGGTAAAAAAATAAATGCACTTAAATTCCAAAAAAGTTACATGCCCAAACAAATTAATGCAACATTTGTAATGTAAATACTTTCCACATTTTCAACATGCTTACTCTTCTGCCAAAAAATAGACACCAGGCAATATTGCTTATTTCTGGAATTCAAGAAATGCTATTCAAGTTGCATGTTTCGATTTATAAAACCTCGCAAAGTCTACAATTTAGATGAGCAAATAGCTCCTCCTTTCATATTAAAGAATCCATATATGAGATTTTAAATTTTTTAAACTTATTTTGTTTGATTTTGTGATTACTTGAAAGCAAACAGAAGCTTTGGTATTACGTTTCTTTTTAGCTTATTCTCAATACTGCAGTCCTTTTTGAGAACCTAACGATGTTTTTCAAAGCTGAACTTATGTCAACTCTAGCATAATAACACTGAAAGAATAACTTGATCTTGTGCAGAAGCAACAACGAAGCCTATATTTTTATTTTAGGTTATACCTTGGTTTCTGCGAAACAAATGAGTACAGAATATTTACATTGGTATCTTTAGGTAATCTTAACCTTATGGCTTCCTAGTATAGTTCTCTAGAAAAAATACAATCCTCATAATCGTAGAATGTGTTGTAATAAAAAGTATAACAAAGCATTACTGTCACTAAAAAAAGTTGGTAAAAGTTTAAGTTTTTAGAAACTTTTTGTTACTTTATTTTTCTTTCTGTAAGGTTGCTTTGCTCGACATTTCTGAATGCGCAGTATGCGCCACAACATTGCTCATAATGTGTACTCTTTTGGATCAAATATACTTCGTAATCCTATTATGATATAAAAAGTAGTAAGTCTTCATCTATCTCCAAATTTGTAAGTCCATGAAAAATGATACACACTACCAATCTGATCTTAGGCTTCACATTTACTGTCAAAATCTTTTTATCTTAGCTTTACATATTTAATACAACTTGCTATTATTATTAACCCGCAAGCCCTAAATAATTTGTTTATATTTCGTTGAAATATCATATCAGACATACTCACATGTGTACGAGTCAAAATTTACTTGAGATCATTATTTCTTGAAATTTATGAATAGATTGACCTAATTCAGGAATAAAAGCCAAACTAGGTCAGACTATTTGTAAATTGAGAATCCAGTAAAATCCGATATCAGACATTGTATAACCCGATGGTATGTAAAATGTAAAGTGTAGTACCTTTTGAAAGTACTTTCAACTGCATAATCTATGACAACCAAGCATGTTGTTGGTATCAAATTTAATTAAGCCTTATCACTATGTGTATGAAATGAATATATACATAAGTACACAATTTTCCTTATAATTTTTATTCTGCACCGAAAAGTGAAAGATCACGTTATACTCTCACTTGAACACTTTCTCTATCATGACTGCGTATTCTTCTAACCTTGTAATTATGGTGTTCGGATTTGAGTTTTAATAGTGTTTTTTATTGAAAGAGGCTTTCATAAAAATATTCAAAACAAGTACTAGAACTACAAAAGGTAATAATAAATGTTTTCATTTAAGGAACCACTAAATGGATATTTTTTTATCGACAAAAAGAAAGTATACATTTAAATGTGATCTCTTTTGACCATCCCAATTTGCAAGTATTTTGATAGGAGACTGAAGTTTATTTCATAATGCCCTCGTTATTTTTAACTTGCTTCTAGCTTCCGTATAAAAACCTGATTTAACAACACAGCTTTTACTCATCGAATAGACTATTTAAATAAAAAACGCAATACAACTTTCGCTAGCTATTAAATATATGGGAACCTATTCAAGCAGTATCATATAACCTTTTATATCCAACTGCGAAGTTATTTAAAATGTAAGAATGCTATCACACGTTGTTCAATTCAAATGTATTCTATACGTTTTTGAATAGAGAACAAACCCCAAAACACCGGATTAAATTTAAAAGAAGCTTTTATGCGAACAATGCTGGTCTTACCTGTACATTTGTTGTAATTATCATTGACGCTCACTCCAACTTAAAATGTCCATTTTGAATTATATTTAATTTTAAATTTGCACGACTTCAATACTTTTATCTGAAAAACTCACTTTTCGGTTTAACAAACACCACTTTATTTTCAACTGGGCGGTTTTGTTCCGAATGCACTTCGACCGTGACAGTTTCTCGCTGAAGAGATGTTGAACGTGTTACCGGTGAGGTTATTACGGTGTCTTGAGTGTGTACGGTATGCTCTGACGAAATTATTGGCTGTAATGAAAACGATAACCTTCCTGATGTTCGTGTAAACCCTTCAGTAGTTAGCGTATTCATTTCTTTTAGTTCAAACTTCCCATATCTTTCTCCAGTTTCATATTTTGTTTTGTTTGAAGAAGTCGAAGATTTTTCTGCACTATTTGTAACTGATTTTGAATTCACATTTCTGTCCAACTTCTGGTCAACAATCCTCCGATCATGTTTCTCGTTTTTATAAGCGATAGTTGGACAATTGGTGTCCTTTTTGAGGAAACAAGGTACAAATATTTCGAAAATAGACATTTCCTCTAGTAAAAACACATAACTTAGTGGGCACAGAATAAATACAATGTTGCTCAAAATTAAGAACGGAGAAAGGTACTTGGCAGTATCTTTGGTCATCTCAAGCCGGGAGAGAAGTTGGTAGAGAAATCTGCATAGCCCACTTGGAAACCAACAAAGTACAAATACAGTGGTCTGAAGCTGCACAAATCGAACTTGTTGCATTTGTTTCCTCATTCTTTTGATCTAAGAAAGTATAATTGAAAATTGGTTCAACGCCAAAATAATATAAGGATATCAATTACTTTTGCAAAACGAAATCATAAAATATTCTTACTTTTGAGAATTTCAAGTAACTTATCGAATATTGCACTTTGATTGCAGCTATAAGTCATCAGAAAACAAGCATACATTTTTATTTAAATGCATTTAAAAAATATTACGATTGTGAAAACGAACGTGGTACTTACCCTTGATAAGATACAGACAAACCATAACATTGAAAAAGAAGAAGACCATGAATTCATATGCTGTCGTTACAACAAATGAACGAAATAGAAGCTTCTGTAATTTAAAAGATCAAAACGTATGATTTTGATTAAATTTGTAAAAATAAATAATTTGTCACTTTTTCAAGCGTATTAGCTTTTTTAAAGGTCACTGTTTAATATAACCAAGTAGAAATAATTAAATTAACAGTGATTTATATACAAAATATAAACATTTATATACACACTATAAATCAGTCTAGTCTCACGTGTCTATATAGACACGCTACGTGTCTATATAGACACGTAAAATTAAAATTAATTTTAAATTTACGTGTCTATATAGACACGTAAGAAATTAATTAATTTACGTGTCTATTTAGACACGCTACGTGTCTATATAGACA